>CAJDSM010000006.1:0-16775 GCA_903981925.1 Ostrea lurida
CATGAATTCATTATAAGCATGTTTTACTGTATAGCAAATTATTTTTGCTTGATAATATTGTAGTATAAACTTATAAATCCTTTCCTTATCATTATTATAATGATTTCTTTGGGTGATTGATAAACTTCCAGTTCTACACAGAGATAACAAACACCTGAATAGTTTTTGAACTGCCCAAAAAAAACAGAATCAGAATTCAGCTTGAGCTCATTAAGCATCAACGTTGTAACCCACAGGTTTTTTCTCTGTTACACTGAATATTTACATTTACTGTTTAATCCCATAATAAAAAGCATTAGAATCTATTGGATGATATGTGCTTATAACTGCAAAGACCGAATCACCAAAGTTGGTTGGGTATGAATACAAGAACTACTTACAGAGTTTTAAAATATGTAAATATATGAACTGTTTTAGGTCTTAAAATGTATATAACTGTTGACAATTTGAATGTTTTATTCTTCAAGAAAAAATTAATTAAATACTTGGGTGATTAATTTTTTTTTAAATTTTGCACTTCTTTTTGTCAGTGTACGATATGACATCATGTGTGCGTAAATGTCATAATTGCTGTATCTTTTTTCATGTACTATTCATTGTGACGTAACAATTACTTACCAATGGCTGTTGCATGAACTGCTACTTCCCCAAAGGATTGAGCAGAAAGTTTAATAACATATACAATAAAAGCACAAACAAATACATTTTCTAAGAATGTAAATATACAGCAATAAAATTATGATTTATTGAAAGATGTAGTCTCATAACTGCAACGGTGTGTGCAAACAAATTTCATAATGCCTACACGCGCGTTATTCAATTTGTATGCACACACCGTTGCAGTTATGAGACTACATCTTTCAATAAATCATAATTCATTGCTTAATTGAATGCAGTGTAACAAAGAGAAACCCTGTGGGTTCCGATGTTGATAAAGTGTTCATCTTACCAATACCTCTCTGAAACTCTATAACACTAAGAGGCTTGCTTTGACCACCTAAGTCCGGTTTTCCTTTTTGGTGGCCCGAGTTATTGAGTGACCCACCTAAGTACGGTGTTTTCCTTTTTTGGTGCCCGAGTTATTGCAGTGACCCACCTAAAGTCGGTGTTTTCCTTTTTGGTGCCCGAGTTGATTGAGTGACCACCTAAGTCGGTGTTTTCCTTTTTGGTGCCGAGTTATTGAGTGACCCACCTAAGTCGGTGTTTTCCTTTTGGTGCCGCGGTTATTGAGTGACCCACCTAAGTCGGTGTTTTCCTTTTGGTGCCCGAGTTATTGAGTGACCCACCTAAGTCGGTGTTTCCTTTTTTGGTGCCTGAGTTATTGAGTGAGTTGTCAGCTGTCCCTGAATGGTCTAACTCTGGGATGACCAGTTGGAGTGTCTGTTCGTCCTCTGGTGTGGAGGATCTAAGCAGGTACTGGGGGTGAGGCTGTAGATTGGGGTCACCGTCCCCAAGGTGTGTGATAAAGGGGCTGCCCTGTGTTGGACCCTCACTCAATCTACAAAGCATAACAAATGATTGAACATCAAACAACATACCAAGTGAATACAGATTCTTGTGACAAGTTAGCCTCTATAAGCTCTATGTTACGCCTTCGTGATCTTAAAGTTTTTGCTATTTTGTACAGNTATAAGCTCTATGTTACGCCTTCGTGATCTTTTTGGTATTTTGTACTGTAAATCACATTATTTTTTTTGGTTCACAAGAACATTATTTACACATGATTTTGCAAGACTAAGACATTTGCAAAACTCTAGAAATCTCACAAATAAGCAATAAATAATGATTTCTGAAAGTTATGTTTCATGAAATACATCACTTCATTCACAAAATAATTCGGNTAAGCAATAAATAATGATTTCTGAAAGTTATATTTCATGAAATACATCACTTCATTCACAAAAAAATTCATTTTTGCAAAATAAAAGTGATTTAAAGTATTACAATGCAAATCTGGTGTTGTAATTTTCATGTTTAGCACACTGTACTCATTTCAACTCTAGCAGTTACTAGTAGTAAAGTACGTACATGCATGTGGAAAAGGAAACAAAGCACACCAATAATCCCTTGCACTAAAAGTTGATAATTCTCACGAGTGGGTAAGTGCATTGTTGGCTAATATCTAACAATACACAAGAGGACCCACTTCATCTTGATAGAAATACAACAACTTTAGGAATCCAACTCTTGATTTTACAGCACACCCACTGCATGCAATTTGTAAGTATCATAACTGCCTTAATAAGAGTGCTCTTACCATCTCTATAAATATAACTTTACAAGTCGACTAGACAGTTTGTGACCTTACTAAGGTTAAACGTATAATAAATATTTGGTAACTATACATATATAGCACTTCCCAACTGGAGAGCCCAGTCCTCTGACAGATAATAACCTGTGTTTAATTTTCTGTTGGGGACAAACACCAGACATTTAACTGTACCTCGACACATTCCTTATGAACACTCCAAAATTTATCACTGATGGCTCAACAACACTAACATACACAACTTTGATTTCAAATAAAGATAGCGATGTCAAACAAAAATGTCACAAACAAAAATTAAATCGATGGTGGCAGTTCATTTCAAATCTCTTGACAGGCATCCACCTGTTGGACATAGGGATCAGCTCCGTGCTCAATTCTCTCAACTCGGATAACTTCATTATGGTCTGATTATTCTGCTTTCTTTACACTTGTATTCAAGTGTTTATACTTACAACCAATATTTGATTCACCTTTCTTGTTGAAAATATTTTATTGATATCTCAGCATAAATTGCAAGACAACTGCTCAATAAAACCAATAATGGATCAGGTCTCTGTGCCAAGCATATACAAACACTGTTATGGCATCATCTGATACCCATTTCTAAACCTACATATATTATTTATCAAACAGCACTACAGTCTGTAGTTTCCTTTCAAGAGCCCAGTCGGAGAAATGATCAATTCTTTGATAGTGATAAAGAGAAAAATAAATGATAACCTGGAATAACTTTTCTCATACAAAACGTCTATGTTCCCTCTACATTTTGTGTGATTCTTTAGGGTTCTTTCATGTCGAGTTTGTTAGGTGACTGCTAGGTATTTGTAAAATGGCTGAATGAAGTACAATAGGTATTCAAACATTAAATCCATTTGTCAAACATCTTGTGTGAAATACAATTGATGGTCAAAGAACGAAAATTCCAAGACAAATACAACTATGAAAACCTTAATTGGTACAATGCAGTGAAATTCCCATCCAATTTCCTCCCAATGATTTCAAGGTCAATGTGAAGTATATACCCCTAGTATATATATAAAACTCTTATTCTAAGCCAAAAGCATTATTTTCCTACTTACTTTGCAGTGCATTTCAAGGAATCCCTTTTCTTCTTGTATTTTTTGGGCATACCTTTGACCACGGTCTAACTTATGAACATCCAAGCCAATACACTTGGACCCAAGTGCATGGAGCATCAATCAATGTTAATTTCAGTATCTAGTAATGTAATGTCCGCTAACTAATAAATCCATAAACACAGTGAAATTAAGCAGGCTTTGGTCGATTGTAAGACATGCATCATTTCGCCCAACACTGTTTCCAGTCCAAGTCGCAAAGTTTTTAAACATTAAGTCTATTTCTATAATCATATCTGGCTGGTTTTAGATAAATCCTTCTATTCATTGAATAAAGATAATCCTTGACTTTAATGCAAGCTTCTACAAAATTGGTAACTTGTGGTCTACCTTTAAATTTAAAAATTTTGAACTCTCAACTGTATATTGTTGGAAAACCTAATGACACGTTGATACCAGAATTAAATATTGTTTAGACAATGACTTAAAACATCCTGAGGGTTAATTATATATAGACCCGTCTGGTAGAATATTGTTACTTTTAACACTCAATGAAAACGAAGGTCCAAAACAATACACAAGGGTCTACAACTGACACCTAGCTGGCATGACCAAAAGAACAATAAATGACTCAAGTACGTATTTTAGTACTATTGTATGAACTTATAAAAATGGCTCAAAATTATGCTCATATCTTGTAAATGTTAAAATAATTACACAGGACTGGGCAGTAACATCGACATTCTGGTGTATTGCAATATAGTCATACAAAAATACAATGTTTTTTTCTATATTGGTATACATTTTCCCCCATTGTCAGAAAAACAATTAACAATCTATAAATGTCAAAACCTATGATAGTTTATAATATACTTCATGTTCTGTGGGTCTTAAAACAAAATTTTATTCTTGTTCTTCAAATATATTTTCCTCTTTATTGAAAATAGGCGATCAAATGTTCAAAAATAGGTAAGCTTAATTACTATATTTTGTCATGAAATTATTGCAATATCAGATTGCAATACAGTTTAAAATAGAGCAATATTCTGTGATATAAAAATTACCAGCCCTATTACTACAGTGTACATGCACGTATATGAGTAAATATAGTGTTAGTAAATCAGTGTTAGTAAATCACAGGTCCAGATTGATAAACAAAAAAAAATATTTTTTATGAAAAACCAATATAAGAGATAAATTGTTACATTGTTTTAACATGAATTGCATGTATGTATGTATGTATGTGGTTTCTGTTCTGTATGGTAGTCATTTTCTTTTTTTTTTTTTTTCTGGTGGGATCAGGTGTCAATAAAGCACTTGGTACCATTTTATTTTATTTCATTTTTTTTCTTGCATTCCTTCGTTGAACTCAGCCTTTTACTATATGTACTTGAAATTGAACACTGTATTAAAAAAATCAAAATAAATTCCATAAAACAAAATAACAAAATCAGCAAAACAAAAGATATCTGTATATATTAAGGATGCATTTTTTCTTTGATGACAAAGAATTTCCTTAGGCAAAACAGTAATTTAAAACATGTCATTTCCATAATCAACAAATTTAAAATCAAATGAAATTTTTAAAACAAAGTACAGTTGCTCTGTTCACATATGATTATATTCTAAAATCAAATTGCTTAATCAGTAATGAAATGTAGATCCTTTAATTCAAACTGTAATGAATTTATACTATACTAGTACATGTAATACATAACCCCATACAATAAATCTAAAAAATAAAAATAAAAAAAGAATATAGTATACAATCCAATCTAATCTTCAAGGCCTTGAGAATGCACATGGCATGCTACGATCTGCCAACATGGAGTTCTTAATAGGTGAATACCATCATCTCTACTAAAATCCATCTCTCACCTTAACACCTGGGCCATTTAATTCACCAATCAAGTGGAACAACTGCATTTAAAAAGAAAATCCACTTTCAATAAATATCCGTCTACATAACTATTGCGCGTCGCTTGTCAACCGTTTTGGCTGGTAACGAAGGTCGTAGACGAGTAAACACAGTTACCAGCGGACTGTGGGGGTAATTTAAGGACCAATGGCTGCCTTTTGTCAAAAAGTCAATGGGTGTTTAGTTAAAGGGCATTGATAAACGATCATCCTGTGAAACATTTTTGATACTAGGGTTTATGAGAACAGCACCAATGAAATTCCAACCCAGCTATTGTTCTACATACTGGGAATTAAACACTTACAAAAATTTCAATAACACAGACCACAGTACCGGTATGCATAAAACACAACTGATCTGTTTCCATCAATTTCTAAATCCTAAACACTATATATGTGTTAGGATATAAGAAAAAATTATTGACTTTCCATTGTAACCTTAATTGAAAGAACAATAAAATTGAATCCTGATGGTAGATTCAGTAATTACTCTATAAAAACTGCCAAGCAAAATGAGTATTTGTTTCTTACTTTACATGCTAAAATTTGCACTATTTGTTCACACCTTAAAAAGTCCTGAACCACTAAAGTCAGGTGTTACCATAACATCTTATTAGTCTTACAGGAACTAAGAACCTGCCAGCCTAAACAAACACTGGACAGCTACCAAAGCTGATAACCATTTCAGTAGGTGTACAAAACTACAGTATGGCTCTGATAAAATGAATGTTATTAGGAAACAACACAGTTTTACTTCCTTATATTACCGGTACTGAAAATGAAATAATACACTCTTTTAGATAGAGAGAGAGAGAGAGAGAGAGAGCAATGAGTTCCAACTACACCTGATGGTTAAAGATACCATTTAATTTTACTTGTAACACACAATTTGATTTGCTCATCTAACTTTGCAACATTCCTTAAATCGTATAAAACAATGTTGCCTTCAAGTCCTGCGATATGATGTTCTAATTATGACATCACAATGCGTTTGACTGTTGAGTTTCATTTTGTTGCTTTGGCAATATTGATCCGCATCTTAAAAAAAATCATATTTTCTCTAGCATTAATCATAAAATGACATCCAAGACAATTTATCAAATTAAATTATAAGAAATGAAAGCAATTTTTATTCGTTTTATACGATATAAAGTTGGGACAGTTTACACAATTTTATAAACCGCAAAGCGGTTTATAATGCGTAAACTGCCTCAACTTACTTTATATCGTAATTGCATTCATTCCTTAAATACAAGGAAAAAAAATCCGAAACACTAGCACTAAAACTTCACTAAAGTTGCAAATGTAATTACATTGCAAACACATGTTTACTGTTTTTGGCTTGCTAATAAATGTTTTCTGGGAAATGAATTAGAACATGTCATATTCATCCAATGGTCTGATTTACAATCAGCTAGCTGATCATTTGTGGATAGCCTAGCTAGTATTGCTTGTGACCATGACCCTCATTATACAGTCTATACATTAAGTGTGTCACAATGCTTGGAAATTTACAGCCAGATATACAGACTTGCAATTAACTAATAGCATGACTTAGATTTTTATTTTAATTCCTTTTGAAATTAAAACTTACTGAATATTTCAACATGTTCCATCGAGCTTGGAAAGTAGCAAATTCGTACACTCTTAGCTAAATCAATGCACTGATTCTCCTTTTAAAGTAATGAAAATCCACATGTAATTACTAAAGTTCAAATACCATATGAAATATTGTTTGGAAACCAATTTCTCTCCACATGTAAACTGGTGACTTTGATTTTCAGTCATAAAAATCATAGCTGGATGTGCTTCTTGGGGTGATGTAGAATCTTTATGTGAATTGCACATTTTTATTTATTTTTTTAAACATCTGTAGATTTGATTCACAATACAAAATATGCACAGCAAAGTCAAGAATCAATACAGACTTTTTTATGAAAGAGAGAGAAAGAAAGAAAGATAGAGTCTTATGAAAAGATGAATTACACTTTTGATGCTCAACTATAGTTTTTCAGATATCATCTTGACAGAAAAACAGACCTAAATAAGATTCACGCAAAAGATGGTCGCAGAGGCTCAATAGGTACATCATTCATTTCATGACTGGAAAACTGTGTTCAAAATCATAACCTTCACCACATCAAACAAAGATATAATCAACTAGATGTGTCAGTGCGACACGAATGCCCCGCCTACAATGAAGTCTAATGAAGGAAATTCGTGAGGGTGAAATTAAAAGTTTTTCAAATGCATGAACTGTAGCGTATCCATATATCAAATTTGAGTTGAATGTGTGCAACCATTGCAGCAATAATGAACGGAAACAAATTTCTGATTTTTTTTCTAAGTTCAAGAGGGCTAACTCTGTCAAAAATCATCGGACCATGACCAACTTCGAACTTGACCTGCATATTCCTGTGACGTATCTATATCCCAAATCTGAGTTGAATTGTGTGCAACCGTTGCAGAGATAATGAACGGAAACAAAAAAATTCTGATTTTTTTTTTAAGTTCAAGAGGGCTAACTCTGTCAAAAATCATCGGACCATGACCAACTTCGAACTTGACCTGCATATTCCTGTGATGTATCCATATATCAAATTTGAGTTGATTGTATTGAATGGTTGCAGAGATAATGAACGGAAACCAAATGATGACGGAAGGACGGAATGACAGAACAGGGTAACACTATATGCCCCGGCCATTTTATGGCGGGGGCATAAAAAGTAGTGACTGCTCCTTCACCAAACACTCAGTATTCAGAAATGAGAGTTGCAAGTAAACCTTCAAAACCGAGGTCCTGTATTATACATGTAGCAGGCATGCTATTATAAAGAGACCTTGCAGCTACGGCTCTGAAAACCATGCATATAGGTCTAAATTTGTGGCACTTCACCTTAAAGTTGTTGACATCTCAAAATAAGTGAAAAACAGGAAAGAATTGTATTAACACACTAAAACTGATGTCTCACCTGCCATTTTCCATAGTTTTTAAAAACATTTTTAGGGATCATCTTCAAAGTACAAAATTACAGTCATAATAGTCACCTATATGTATATGTTCTTCAACTATTAGTCAATGGCCTAGGTCAAAAGACAAAATAGTATGGTCCAGACAAACTAGATTTCCAAAATATTCTATCATTTCACCTTCACATTAAAGGTCAAGGTCATCAAAAGTGAGGCATAAATTAAAAATATTAAATGACAAAAATGAAATTATGACACCAAAATTAGTCCGAGAGGAAATGCCAAAACGATTTCTACATAAACAA
The DNA here is from genome assembly GCA_903981925.1 of Ostrea lurida. Classification (NCBI taxonomy): domain Eukaryota; kingdom Metazoa; phylum Mollusca; class Bivalvia; order Ostreida; family Ostreidae; genus Ostrea; species Ostrea lurida. The sequence goes on from CAJDSM010000006.1 coordinate 8,538, forward strand.
ATCCAGCTGTTGATTTTCCTGACAATATACCTATTTTCAATCAATTAATTAATTCAGTCATGCCATAATTACATTCAACAACCATAATTCTAAGTAAGAAAGCATATACCAAGTTAATGTTATAAGTGAATAAAAACAAGAGGCCCAAGGGCCACATCGCTTCACCTGAGCACAGCTGCTTCACTAAGAAGAGCAGTAGTTTGGGATTTAGAATGTACCACTGTGGACTAATCTAACCTATGTCGGGTGTAGGCATTATCTGAACCAACTTAAATCTACTCCATATCAGGAAGCTTTCAGGTAAATCCACTCTTCTGGTTCAATGAAAAAGATTTTTAAAGAATTTCTCTATATATCTGCATGTAAAACTTTGATCCCCTATTGGGGCCTCATCATACCCGAGGGTCATGATTTGAACAAACTTGAATCTCCACTATATCAGGAAGATTTCATATAAATTTCAGCTTTCCTGGCCCAGTGGTTCTTGAGAAGAAGTTTTTAAGATTTCTTATCATATCTGCATGTAAAACTTTGATCCCCTATTGTGGCCCATCGTACCCCGGGGGTCATGATTTGAACAAACTTGAATCTCCATATATTTTAGGAAGCTTCCATATAAATTTCAGCTTTCCTGGCCCAGTGGGTTCTTTGAGAAGAAAGATTTTTAAAGATTTTTCCTATATAATCATATGTAAAACTTTGATCCCCTATTGTGGCCCCATCGTACCCCCGGGGGTCATGATTTGAACAACTTGAATCTCCTCTAGATCAGGAAGCTTCCATATAATTTCAGCTTTCCTGACCCAGTGGTTCTTGAGAAGAAGATTTTTAAAGATTTTCCCTATATAATCATATGTAAACTTTGATCCCTATTGTGGCCCCATAGTACCCCGGAGGTCATGATTTGAACAAACTTGAATCTCCTCTATAGCAGGAAGCTTCCATATAAATTTCAGCTTTCCTGACCCAGTGGTTCTTGAGAAGAAGATTTTTAAAGATTTTCCCTATATAATCATATGTAAAACTTTGATCCCCTATTTGTGGCCCCATAGTACCCCGCGAGGTCATGATTGAACAAACTGATTTCCTCTATATCAGGAAGCTTCCATATAAATTTCAGCTTTCCTGGCCCAGTGGTTCTTGAGAAGAAAGATTTTTAAATGACACCACCCTATTTTGCATTTTCGTGATTATCTCCCCTTTGATGAGGGCCTGGTCCTTCATTTGAAAAATTGAAGCCCCTTCACCCAAGGATGAATGTGTACCAAGTTTGGTTGAATTGGGCCCAGCGGTTCTTGAGAAGAAGTTGAAAATGTGAAAAGTTTACGACGCCGACGACAGACACGGAAAATTTTGATCAGAAAAGCTCACTTGGCCTTCGGCTCAGGTGAGCTAAAAACCCATCTGACACTTAGCTGATACTGCTACTGGGGCATGCTGGGAGTTCAGTGACTGATCCTTAGTAACACTCTAGTCTATATAGGCATTTATAATTGCATGGCTACAGACCTACTTAACACATTTCATGGTTTTTTTTACTTTTTAAATTTCTTTCACTGATGGCATCTGTATCCTGGTTAATTGGTTGTGTGATAAAAAATTGAAAACTTTAATGAATAACATTTAGTTAAAAGGTGTAGGTTTTTGTGTATAATTGCACCTTTGGTATAGAACTTTATGATAATGAATCATAAATCTATGCTGTAACAAGGATATATATTTTATAAGCAAGAGAGTTAAATATATATATATGCCTTACCCCCTTGAATGATAAAACCATAAATCCATGCTGTAACTAAGGTATTGCGGAAGAAAGCACATTGCATGGAATTATATAATCTAAGTATAATTGTCTCCCATCTGATTGTCATTTACCTACCTGATGAAATTTAATGCACATAACTGCATATCACTGATAAGTTTTAGAAGTGTACAAGTCCACCACGTTAATGAATGTATCCTAAGCACACTAATTAGTGTAAAGATAAGAACTTAATATTTTTTTTTACTTCTTCCCTAAATCACACACAGTATTTTGTTTGTTAACAGTTTGTTTGTGTGTGTATGTGCACACATGTATTTTTGTCCACCAATCCTTCATCCAGCCTTCTCTCCATCTCTCTCTCTCCCATTCATTAAACTTTCCCCCTTACTAGATCTCAATGACCCCCCCCCCCTCCCATAATATCTTCTGACCCCCTTCACTAGATTCCATTCTTCAATCCTTGACAAAAAAGTGTTGGGTGTAGGACAAAAAAAATAAATTTTCTACTACAGATTACTATACACATGTATCAAATTGTTTTTCTTCAGAATATATGCCATCCTAGTTCTGATGTGATAATAGAAGTTTAACTAGAGAGTATTTAAAAATGTCAGTTAACGTTTACTAAACTTCAGATGAATAGCTTTGCAAATGTTTTGTATTTGACAGCATAATCCTATATGACATTATTGAATACCATGTTTTCAGTACATTGTGTGTGAAGAGAGTGTCTAATAATTTGTTTGTATGTTAAAATAGGTAGTGATTGCTCCTTCGCCAAGAGCTCAGCAATTAGAGGTGAGAATCACGGGTCTTTCGGATATGACCTTAAAAATTAGCAGCCCTTCACCGGCAATGGTGACGTCTCAATATCAGTGAAAAATTCTCAACGGGACGAAAAACAACAAATAATCAATCAATCATTCAGAATAAATCATATATATTATTTATATATATAAACATTCCATATTCTACTGGCCTAACACTGGACTGGACTCAAACAAAATTTCTGGAAACGAATTTTGATTTTAATAATTGAAATACAGAAATTTGCTTTTCAGCAGTGAGCACGATCAGGACTGTTGATAAATTTTTCATAACAAACTGTAAACTCTCACTACGAAGCATCTTAACCGAGACCGTGATATTTTTAGTCGGTATTCATTAGGAAAATAACAGTGACACTGTAAATATCTCTGTCTCTGTATTTTCATTCTTTAAAAACTTGCTTGCTTAATTTACATAGACTTAAATGTTATACCATTGTGTGCAATAGAACACAACACAAATTCTCTAACAGAAGTGAGTCAGCTATCCCAATTTTATTTTTTGTTAGTTTAAATATGATGCCAGGAAGGTTCGAATTTTTATAACATCTTCTTGGTCCAAGCATGTGCTCTATAACGAATTTTCGTTTTTATCACAAAAATGTGGTGATTTTAAGCAAATTTTTGGATTTTATGATATTTCATGATGTTTGGGGCATTAAATCTTAGATACACCAATGCAAAACTCCAAAACTTTTATCACCCTGATAATCTATCATACCTGGGCTATTATTTTTGCAGGATAAAATTTGTTGAAATTTCACTTTAATTTTTACCATTTTTTTGGGCAGATTTCCACCCTTCGTGGGCCTACTCCTTTCATGTTATTCCATAGATTCCATGGATTTCGGAGGACCAAACATTAACATCTAGATTAATCAGGAATATACTGTGTAACAGTTTGTATTAAAACTACCTGTTGAGAACATAACCAGTAAAACTAAAACTTACAATTCTTCTAAATTGTTTATAAATCTCTTACATTTGCATGCTTAAAAAGAGACATGTTTAAAAAAAAACTCTAACATAATATTCTTGTAAAGCTTTAAATCAGTCATTTTTCTTTAAAATTTGGATTGAAAGAATTCAAAGTGCATAGAGGATTGCTCTCAATAATTAGTTAACCCTTCTTAAAAATTCGCCTAGAATTAATTGGATTAAAACAAATCTTTAAGGTCTAATAACTATTGCAGGGCTGTATACTGTATACTTTTAATAAAGTATTAATTTAATAGGTAAGCAGAATCCATGTTTCATCCAGTGATCATCATAACCAAGGTGATCTAATTTTAGTTTTTTAAATACATGAAAATTTTAAGTTTATGTCTAGGAATGGTCAAAACTATGATGAAATTACTGAACTTTATCAAGAACAGTTTTAAAACCACAAGATCATACAAGATCATACAATTCATAAATGTTTGTTTCTTACACATGATAAAATGTAATTGGTCAAGTTGATAGACACACTAAACAAACACTTAAAACAAAATTTGACCATAAACACTTTGACTTCCCAAACATCTAACATCAAACATCTATGACATAAATCATGTTAATCACGACAAAATTTCACGTTCAATCTTTCACGTATACTTGTGAATGATCATATAAACCACATCAAAGTTTGCTTCCAAAGTTGCTACACCATTTTTTAGTCAGTGATAATATGAAATGCTGTTTTTCAATAACTATGCACTAATATTTATATGTATATAAAAGTTCTTAAAAAGTAATAACAGAAATTTATGATTAACAAGATTTCATCTTTGATATTTGTCCATTGAAATTCAAGTACAAAGATATTTCTCTAAATTTCGATACAATTACAAACATGATATTATCTTCTATGACAATATCACTTGTGTACATGAGCAGTATAAAAGTTAAAACAATGATGTTTATCTAGATATTATCTTGATGAATGACTTACTGTACATAAAAGGACAAGATCCAGATTAAAAGACAGGATCTCTTCTTAAGTTGCTAAGCCCTGTCAGTAAATACCATCCGAACACAATAGAACAGGTTCCATATCATCAGTCTGTACAACCAGAGAACCTGTTGACATGTAACTAAGGACAGTCAGGGGGCGTGTCTAACTTGAATGTCTGCGCGGGAAATCTGAAATACCATGGTTTACATGCAAAATATATTTTGTATGCTACAGCTAAAAAAAAAGCATTGAAATATTTTACACAAACTTATCCTCAATCTTAAAGATTTGGCCTTTTCAATCAATGCAATGTTAAACCATCTTCACATAGCAAAGCATTGTTACTATAGCCTATACAATCATATGTAGAATGACGTGTATGAACGTAAAAGTTTGTCTGAAGTAGAAAGTGAATTCTTCAACCATTTATCCTCAAACTTCGACCGAACTTAAGTTCTGTGTTTGTTGACAGCTAATTTCTCCCGTTGATTTTCTTGTCTGTAACTAAACAAAAACAACCGGAAACAGTATCAAAATTCAAATTCTGGGTTAAAAAACAGTTTGGAAATCTCTCTTCTACTGAATGAATTTTAAACGCTTAGGAGCTGCTGATTTTATCGCATCATACGATTGGTTGATAAATAGTTCAGAGGTCATGCGAACTAGACGAACGAGATGGAAATTCAGTGTCCAGGTCAATGTAAGGTAAAATCACGCGAATTAGCCGTTAGGGAAGGTTGTAAGTGCACCATCCCAGTTTTATAAATGATATATATTGAACATCTTTCTGTAATTACGTTAGTATTTTGGAAGCAACGGTTTGAAGTGCAGAATATTCGCTGAGGATCAGTAGGCCTAGAGACAAAAGTCGGTCGATGAGATTTTTAATGCGTGTCTGAAATAACTGAATTTTGTACACAGCAGGAAGTTCACCTCTTTTGACATGTTAGACATAATTCATAGAAGACCATAGAGTCTGCTATTTGTATATTAATGTGTATTGGATCTTGTATTAGAAGTAAAATTTTGCTGTACTCGGGGGAAACGAAGGAAGTTCAAGGACTAATGTGTTAGCTGCATGATTGAATATGTGATTTAAAATTGGCTAAGCACAGTCTCAGTGTTGGGATATGTGTAGCATTTTAATGTAAAATATTTTCCTTTGTTTGCAGTTTCTATTTAGCAAGTATTTGGAAGTATTTTTTTTTTTTTTTAATTAAAAAATTGTCCCTATATGACACATAGCCATGTTGTGAACAGAAAAAAGGTAGATTGGTACTATTTTGACAACTTATAATGGAACAACTCTTTGTAATCAATTGTTGCCCTGCTTCAAGGGTCCTACTTAGGAGGGTAACGGGACGTTCCGACCCAAAGACATTTCATTTCTACCGTCAGAACGTTTCGGACACAATTTTAAGGGTCATAACGTCGTAAAAGATGGATGTTTTCGACCCCCGAAAGACGTTTCGACCCAATTTACAAATTCTCACATCGATATGTTGGGCTGTGTACACACACGATCTCATTATGGTCTTCACACCAACAACTGCCTTCAAAAGCTGTGGTCGCTTTTGGTCGAACTAGCTAATTAGCGCAATCTTTGTTATTGTTGTTATGGCAGTTAAATTGCAAACTTCCCCGTTCTCGAATAGTTCAGCATACTCTTGGGTGTAACCGAAGGTTTGTATGGATATGCCTCACACTTATTATCGTTTAATCCCAGCACTCGCTGTTTCTTAAATTTCATGTATTTTCAGACTTTTTGGTCACTTCAAGCTTCACTATTGATTAGCGGCCAATCTTTTCTCATGTTTTATCTTCGCGTTATTGCAAGCCCTCGCTTTCATTTTGAGGACGATGTTCAAATTTATTCATAAACAATAAATCGTAGAAGAACATTTCAAAGTTTAGAGAATCCTTACTCTCAATATCAATAAATATTTATTAACACAAACACGGCGAGACGTTGCTACCCCCTAGGAGCGAAGCGTCTTGGGGACGCAACGTCTTAGGTTTGAGACGTCTCAGGTCGAAACCGTTCAGCAGTCGAAACGTTCAGCAGGGTCATCCGAAAGTCCCCACATTCCTTAGGAGGTGCGTCAGTCTATGGCGGAAGTTCTTTTTGGGGCGATACAGGACAATTGCAAGTCCTGAGTGTACTCAAATGAAAGACACGTACTTGACTTAATCCTGCTTTATCTCCTAGAGGTAACATAGGCCGCTTCCACGCTCCTCCAGCGCACTAAGGGACTGGCCTGGTGGTGTTGGACTGTCAGCGTCCGTACTCCCCTCCGGCCCCCCCCCAAGGAGGTTTTTCTTTGTATCCCTGGGTGGTTGGCCCTTGACGCTTTCTGCCTGGGTTCCACTCAAGGGACTGCCTTGGGTGTGTTGGACTTTGGCTTTCGCAGCAATGTGGCCCGCGATCCAATCTCCCATTCCTTTTCTTGATCTCTTGTATGAACACACAGGACAAAACCAAATTGTCAGACTTAAAAACTTAGATGTAAAAGAAGTGAACACTGTGAAAATGCAGAACCAAGGAAATCTTAAAATATTAACTATACCTTTAATTATATTGATGAAAGTCAAATTTTTTTTTAAAAAACCTATCAAACCCAATAAGCGAGGAAATTGATTCAGAGATGAATCAAACATTGATTGAGAGATTAATCGAGTGTTTTTTTCCCACGTATTTGGCGACTGGGGGGGGCCTTTCAGATTGGGAAAAGAAGCGACAAAACAAGAAAAATTGGAGAAAATTCATACACTCGAAGTAAAGCATTTAGAACTTACTAATCAAAGTTTCAGTCCTCGCCATCTCGGGTACACTTCGTTTTTCGGATCTTCTTAATAAGTTTCAAGGGACTCGGATTATTCAAATTTCAATAAAGAAGGCGTCCATCTTTCATGCTTTCCGATGACAGACTCGTGTATTAAACACTTTTTATATGGTTTCAAAATGTAATTTTTTGGCTTGCAATTGTATTGTGTATCACATATGAACACTCGATATCACATATCAGTACACACAAACATTATTCATTATGAATGACACTTCGTCCCGGTGAGGCAATGCAGATATTTTACTGATAAAAAGATATTTATATTTTTTTGGGGTTACGATTGGGAATTTGTCCCCCTCAAGAATTGGTGAAAATATTAGGAAATTTAGGGATCGGGGGACTGGGGCCGAATATGGCCCCAAACGGGCCCATAAAAAAACACTGTACATGCTATGTATGTGAAAAGCATGATAGTGTTCGGTAAATCCTTCAGTCGACAGATTCTGCTGATTTCAATAGTGCTGGCTAAGTGATTAAAAATTTATTAACAATTGTTGCAACTTCTATATTGGTCTGGCCCATTTCTGAGACAGCAGTCTTGTTCTTATCCAGCCACTATCTCATACCCTTCCCAACTTCCAATTCTTAGTTTAAACGTTATAAGCAATCAGAAAACCAATGTTTCCCATTTGCACAGAGTATCCACATGGTGGCATCTTGGATTTTTCAAAAAATGGCTGCCGGAAAATGCACAATTTGTCCATTCTCCTCAGGCTTCTAAATGTCACTGAAGTCGTTGATGTTAACCGCCTAAAAACTACACTATTTTCATGGGCGAGGAGTCCAATATACTACCAAATGAATGCTATCTTTAATCTGAAATCTTTTGTGGCACCGCTTTGTTGCTTTACTGTACTTCTGAGG
>CAJDSM010000006.1:24975-64561 GCA_903981925.1 Ostrea lurida
CCAGAATTCAGCCTTAGAGAGTCAGAATGACCCTTGCAGCTCAAAAAAATAAAAATCTAAAATACTAAATATTAATTGATAGTGAAAAATGAACCTCTCATGTTTAGCAACTTAATTCTAATCAAAATGATTTAGTTTACAATGAAAATATAGTTTGAGAAAGAAAAAAATATTTATTTCCTACCTGTGTACTGTAATTTTGTCTTGAATGTTAGTAGAAACACCAAACACAGCCATTAGTGCTGTTACTCTTCAGAAAGATTGGAATTCCGATGTTCCATGATTCAAAGGACCTTCATAATATTCTAGATGTGATATTGTTAATGAAATTAATTTTCTATGTAAATTGTAGTTTTTTGCAGTTTTGTATCATGTAGCATTGCACATGAATTATTATGAAAGAATTATGATATTTCAGTCCTGTGTTTCTGAAGTTTTCCAGACCCAGAGGGAAACCCAAGTATCGTCATGAAAATAAAAATGAGACGATGATAAAGGACGACACTGGCCTCTGTAAGGCGTCGTCTGCTACATGTAGTCCACTGACAAAAAGCCGAGTGAGAGATGTCATAGAATTCTCCTCAATGCTGAAACCCAGAGCCGTTATGGGGGATTCATTTTCTGATGAGATCAGTTGTTTTGCTGCCTCAAAAGCCAATCAAAATTGTGAATTGGATGTGTCTGAAGTCAAGAGGAAGAAGAAGAGGAGGAACGTTATGAGAGACTCCAATACTAGCAGTGACACGTCTCCTGATTCCGGTCTCATGGAAAAAGCTCGGAAGTACTCGCAGAAAATTGGTAGCAAAATGAGAGAAGAGAAGAAGGCCATTGCCAAACAGTATTTTCATGATCTGCTGCATTCATGTGATCAGAATATTGAGGAAGATGAGAATCTTAAAGACACGGGCCAGGAACACGGTCTCGCGCACAAGAAGAAAAGGAAGGCAGAGATGGCTTGTGGTATTTCACATAGTAGACAAGAAGAACAGGAATATCTCTGTCAGGTGGAAAAAAGCCACAAAAAGAAGAGGTCAAAGGTTGCTCAGAAATATTGCTCGGATGGTAGAAATGCCTTGAATGAGGAACAAAGTGATAAGGCGGACCGGAACTCCAGTAAGTTCTTCATGACTCCAAACTCAGAAACATCAGTTCACAGCAACAGCAGCAGTGATGCAAAAGTGATATCAGAGAAGAGAACCCTCAGGGATATGCTTTCGATAGATGGCGTTGATCAAAGACCTGAAAAACCTCAGAGGAGATGTAGGCAAAGTTTTTACTTAAATATTCCTAAGGAATTACAATGGCCATCTGCATCGGAGTCAGACAGCGAAGAAGACATTGTGAATGTACATACAGTGTGTTCTCGGAAACAACACAAATCTCCCCGAGGCTCCCCTGGAAACGCTCCTGGTCATTGTGACCCAGAGAACAGTATGCAAACTAGCAGAAGACGGAATAATGAGTGTTCCCCAATATTTAGAAGAGCCTCAAGTAAACAATGTCAGAACATGATTTCTCAGCATCAGGGTGACAGGGAGAATGTACACAGCCTGTACAATGAGCAGATGTGGTTGTACAACAGTGCTAACATCTCTGAGGGTGCAACAGCTATGCATTCCAGCCTGGTGAAAAATATCAATGCTGACCAGTGTATACACAAAGATGTAGAAGAATCAAACAATGTCAATTCTAGGGAGAAACATCACTTGGGTCAGAATGACCCCAGCTCAGATCAGAAAAACAAAGTTTTGGATCACAATGTGAGTGTAATATCCAAATCGGATGATGAATCTATATCAGGGGAGTCGGACATATTGGAAGAAAACAGTCTCGATGGAAGCGGCAGGGAGGCGTTTCCCATCAGAAGGAGCCAGCGGTTTATGGACAGAAGAGACTGTAGGTGGTCAAGTTTCGAACGACGAGAAACTGAGAACCCGCTAATCCCCTCCCCGGAATTTTTACAACTTCCGCAAAATCCTTTGCTGGTTGCTCGACTGACTTCTCACGATTGTGCAGGTCAAAGGTCAGCATCTAGAAGCAGTGTCAAAGGTAATCCAAGTTGTATTTGTGTGGTATGTACCGGATATACTAGTGTATTATATGATTGAATAATTCTGAGCTTTCTGATTGGCCTAGAGTGTATTTATATTTTGTTTACCTTCATATGCCTTTGTCATAGGTGAATACATGTATAAAATTTGTTTCCAACATCAGACCAGAGAATTAATTGGAAATTGTTGATACAATTTAGATTATTGTTTTTGGTCATTATGATTCAATGAAAACTTGTGTCTCCACTCACTTTTGCCTACATCAAGCACTTGCATCTCTAATGAAAGGGTGGCTTTAGTCAGTAATTACTAAGTGGAGTAAAAAATTGGAACTATAATATACATGTACGTAGCAACATCAAACCCAATGTAACGATGACTGTCAAGTATTGTTTGTAGGCTCTATTTATAGCAACAACAACCCCAATCTATCGATTACTGGTATCAGTGTTTTAGGTTATTCAGTCATATAATAAACGATATTGCTGGCATTTTTCGGTGCAATATTCATTTCATTGTACAGGCTCGGTGAATATTGTGCTTCTCAGCTAATCATTCTCAAAAGTATCAATGAATGTATAGTATCACCTCCATGTGTCTTCACTATTTTGCAACTACATTGTAAGTCCTGTACTCAAGCTGTAAACAAAGATGGCTGACCTAGTGCGGTTTCATAAGCTCTGGAGTGGCAGGTTTCGAGGTTGTGAATTCTTCAGTCATATGATAAAACAATTTTTGAAATTTCTGAGGTCAATACAATACAATATTCACCATGCCAGGAAATATCTTTGATTAAATATTTTTTCCTCCATTCTGTTATCGGTAAGTCTTTTAAGGATACATTTTCATCTTTAGTGATACATGTATACAACATTAAGGAAGTTATTCGATATGTCAAGTGAAACTGTTTAGACTTATTGATTTGTAATATTTTAGTATACATGTGCCTTGCAATATCAACTTTATCATCTGTTATGGGTGAACATAAACTTTATTTGTTCTTTAGTTTTAAAATTGCAAATGCAATTGTTTCATTCTATGAAGCACAACTAAACAGTCTTTATTTCAATTTGTACGCATAAGGTAATATAACTGTGTTTATTTCATTATGTATAAGTTAATGATGATAATTTGTCCAGGGAGACCATTGAGGCCAAACAGGAATTGCCGCCAGCGACACGAGGTAACACCCTCACCGAGGTCTCAGAGAATGTTCCAGACAGTGAATCAGATGGACGGGGATGAGGAGATGGCAAGACGACTGCAGGTGAGAGAAAATTCAACAAAAGATGACAGAAAGGGTGCCTTCATTACCATGTGTGACTAAAGACCCCCAGTAGTGATTTTAAAATACTTTTGTTTTCTTTGTACCACACAATCATGATATGCAAAATTTGATTTTCCATATTTATTTATACTGCTGCATGTTGGTAAAAACTATGGAGAATCAAGGTGCTTTCATCTCTCAAGGATTGATAAATCCCAATAATATTTACTGTGCTTAGGCATTTCTCACAGGCTCCAATACTCTGACATGTCATTAGGCCCTAAAAGTACTTTGCTCTTAGTAGATTAAAGCTTGTTTACTAAAAAATTCAGTTCTAAGTAAACACCTCCTGATTATTTTGTAGATGAATTTGTTCCTCAATCTGTCATACACTTGTACTTTATTCATTAAACATGTGTTAGTGAAAGAGTTTGTAGAATGGCAATATGTGTTACTGCAAATCACCCCTGAATTAGAATGCTTTGGCCAATATAGTATTGTGTTGGGTGATAACACAACTGAGTGCAACAATTCTGAATTGAACTTGTTATAATACTATGAGAGTTTTCATTGACTGATTCCAGCCCGCCCACTTTCTTTCGCGGATCTGAGTTGTATGGTCCGAATTTCGACAATTTTTACCCCCACCCTGTAAAAACACTGTCAAATCATCATATGCACATATTTATGAAGCTGTGCGAGATATTGTACATTATTTCACTTGTTTTAACCAGATTTATTATCCCCTCACAATTAGTTGCGGAGGGGATATAGCATCGCTGCCGTGCATCCATGCGTGGTGTGATGTAGTGTGTCCCGGAACCTTGTGAACAAGATAGAAGCAATGGCATTTATATCAGAGAATCATCAAACCTTCCACAAATGTTGCCCATGGAGAGAGGATGAACCCTATTGATTTTCTAAGTCAAGGCCACTTATTGACTATTGCCAAAAATCCTTGTGAACACAGATAGAAGCAAGGGCATTCATCAGAGAATCATCAAACTTCCATAAATGTTGTCCATATGGAGAAAGAATGAACTGCTATTGATTTTCAAGGTCAAAGGTCAAGATCACTTTTGACTATTTACCAAAAAAATCCCTTGTGAACAAGAATAGAGCAAGGGCATTCATCAGAGAATCATCAAAACCTTCCACAAATGTTGCCGATGGAGAGAGGATGAAACCTTATTTGATTTCAAGGTCACTATGACGTATTGGCCAAAAAATCCTTGTGAACAAATAGAAGCAAGGGCATTCATCAGAGATCATCAAAACTTTCCATAAATGTTGTCCATGGAGAAAGAATGAACTCTATTATTTTTCAAGGTCAAAGGTCAAGATCACTTTTGACTATACCATAAAATCCTTGTGAACAGATAGAAGCAAGGGCATTTCATCAGAAGAATCATCAAAACCTTCCACAAATGTTGCCCATGGGATAGAGGATGAAACCTATTGTTTCAAGGTCAAGGGTCAAAGGTGAAGGTCACTATTGACTATTGCTAAAAATCCTTGTGAACAAGATAAAAAGCAAGGCATCATCAAGAGAATCATCAAACAACTTTCACAAATGTTGCCCATTGAGAGAGGGTGAACCTATTGATTTTCAAGGTCAAGGTCACTATTAACTATTGTTTAAAAATTTGTTGTTGCAAGGGATGCTAGTTGCTATTGCCTTGTTTGATTTTGAATCAGTTTTTACAAATAACGTCACTCCTCCATATCCCTTTGTGCACACTGAATTATTTATAGACACTAACTTGAGTGCACTTTGTCACTACTTCTGTAAAAGAAAGAGGTATGGGCTTTTGAATACTTGTAAAAGACCACGTCATGACTACTGATCACCAGTTCCATGTAGAGATCATCTTTTATTGAATGTGATAATATTGCCATAATTACTGTGAGAGACGGGTTCATACTTAATTAAGGACCCCCCCCCCCCATTTTTTTAATGGTTTTGTTTGGTGTTTTCTTTATGTCAAAAATATTGGCAAAGAACGTAATATTCATTTCTGGGGGTATGTGGAGGCAGTACTTGACGATTGAAATGAATTTATTTTTGTTTTCTAAATGATTTTATATTCCACCCACTCACCCCGCAAAAAATATTAGAATGATGCTTAATAGGCCTATTTTAAAAAAGATGGCTCCTCCCAATGACAACAGCCCCTTGGCCAATTAATTAACCACTTTTTACATTATTACTACTTGTAAAGGGCGTCAGTATCATTTATGTTGAGCTGAGCTACTTTTAACTCGAACTTTTCCATAGGCTATACATTGTCATTAACTCTTCTTTCAGATTATCAACATGATCGTCTGAATGAAGTAGATTTGAAAACACTTCTTAATGTAATTGGATAATGATAAAACATATTATTTTTGTTTCAATTTTTTAAAAGTTATAGGAAAACCTCAGTGATCAACTGACAGAGTACTGTTGCCCGACGTAAATATCCACCATATTGTAAAATGATGTAGGTCCTATCGTCATGTTTAAAATAAGTACTAAACCGTGAACTTTTTTACCCCCGCATTCAATGCAAGTCTATAGGCCGTTTTTTTTTTTTTTTACAGTCATGTATAACATTAGCCCTACATAGAATCCATGTCAACAACATACTGCTCGGGATCCTTAACATATACACAGGACCTGTGCCCCAGACTATTGTAGGAGGGGTGCGGGATTTTAGGCGGTTATCTGTATTAATATAGTCAATGTTCAGAGTGATATCCGAGCTTTGATTTTGCAATAATATAGTGCATTAAATATGTTTTTTGCAGGGTTTACGTGTGTTACTTTCCCCCCCCCCCCCCCGGTCGGGCCCTGCAAACAGTATAATTTAGCCGTAAATCATATTCAAGTCTTGCACTGCATACATTTATTAAGGCATGTCTCAGTGTTTTATATAGACATAAGAAGATAAATCGAATTTAAATCATAATTTTTCTTATACATATATTTTGTTTTAAAATTTATAGGTCCGATGCACAGACAATCATACTAAATGGTATTTTTTATTCATGGTCCAGACGCGTGCACCAAAACGAAACTTTGATTACTGATAGATACTTTGATAATGCATATTTGAAAGAAATTTTACTTTGGTGCACGCATGTGGAGGCAATTAATTTGGTCGATATATAAAGAAAATAATGATATTTTCATTATTTTTCTGAAAACAACGTCATAATAGCGAGTGAATATGACGTCATAATTTGATGCAAGATTTCCCGCAAATATTCCTATATTTAGAACTACCAAATGGTCAAGAGTAATAATAGAATACTTTGAAATATATTGATTGAATATAAAGAATTAGTAAATTTGGGGCCGATTTGTGGCCTTAGAGCCCCTAGCTCTTTGGGTGGACTTAAACATATGGACCAAATAAGAGTTTCTAACGATTAAATTGTGTTGTCACCCAACACAATACTATATCAGCCAAAGTGTTCTAATTCAGGGGTGATTTATGGTAAAAAATAGACTAATTAGTATACATATTTTAATAATACAGATTGATAGGAAAGTAGATTTGTTTTATGTGCATGTTGTACTTCCCTGCGACTGACACTGGTGATTCCGTTTTCAGGAGGAGATGGACTTTGAGTATGCGATGACTCTACACAATGCGGAGAACCAGGCTCCCGCTCCACCGTGCCCTCGGCTGTCAGAGTACCACAGCCATGATAATGACTCCCCCACAATGATGCTCACCAGGGGGATGAGGCAGGCCACCAGGGGTCAGTAGCAAAAATCAAATGTTCACTAGGGTACACCACAGAACAGATCTGGGAGTAGCTCGGACTATTTCATGTACCAGTGAAAGTAAATATGCTCTTTGGCAAATATGTACAGGTTTACATGGGAACCCCTTTTCCCAGTTCATAGTTTGCTGAAGCACTGGAAGTTGTTGAAGAGAGGGGAAATTGTTAAACTTGGGACTTGCTTTGTTGAATGCATTATTTTTATGCCCTGTCATGAAATGGCTGTGGCATATAGTGTTAATTTTTTCCATCCCTCCATCATAATTCAGTTTCCATTCATTATCATGGCTAAATATGTGCATTTTAACTGAAATTGGTATATCGATAATTCATGATGTTATCCAGATCAAGAAATTTGATTCTAGCTGAATAATTTTTGACAGAGTTTTGCCCCTTGGACTTTGAAATTCATCTTGGTCATACTAATAGGAAATTTAGTATATAAATATACAATGAAAATATCCAGAGTCAACTTCTTATTTTGTTCTGCTTATTGTCTAGTGTACAAGGACAAATCTGTTTTAATAGAAAATCAGCATATAAATGCACAGAGAATAAGCAGGTCATATGGTAAAAAAAAATTGGCAGAGTTATGCCCCTTGGAATAGAATATTTGAATGATGCATATAGTTTATAGGCTTTATCTCTGTCATACATGGACATTTTGAGTTTGATAGCTTAAATAACACTGAAAATAGTGAACAGTGAGCAATCTAGTTATGCCTATAAGGAAAACAAAGTATCCAGTAACCATCAGAATTACAGTTATGATTGTTATTAAAGTCTATCTCTGGTGCTCTTGATTTCATTTTCTGCCGATGTTAGAGTATGTATTGAAGTAGAACTTTTGTGAATTGATAGAGATATAATGTTCTTTCCTACTTCAGTTTTTGCAGTTTTCAAAATCGACAGATTTGTGTTTTTAAACTGATCTTGTATTTCTTTCTACATGTTGTGGGTGTGTGTTACAGATATGGACATTGTTCTGGAGTCGTTGTTTCATGAAGAAGCAGAGGACAGTTCCACAGAGGTAAATTAAAAGTTTATAAGTTAGATATAAAGTGAAGTTTTGTTACATTTGACTTGGGAGTTTGAAAGTGTACAACCTCTCTAATTAATTAGCTTTTGAAAATATATGAGGGTATGAACTGCAGTGCTTTATTCCAACTTTACACTCACTTGATTCGGGGCTTTGTATAAATAGACTTTGGCCTGTCCATCTGTTCGGTTGTCTGCTTGTCCACAAAAATTTTAACATTGTTCATAACTTTTGAATGGTAAGTGATAGGACTTTCATGTTTCACTTTTGTATTAATTATTACAAGCCCTTTCCACTGATAGGAAAATTGTTAGCCTCTTGAACTTTGACCTACTTATCGAAAACATTAACATTGGCCATAGTATTTGAATGGTAAGTGATAGGGCTTTCATATTTCACATGAGTATATTGGGTCGCACATGTCTACTATCATTTTCTGTCGCCCCCTCCCTCCCCCTTCTCTCTCTCTCTCTCTCTCTCCCTCTCTCGCTCTCTCTCTCTCTCTCTCTCTCTCTCTCTCTCTCATGATATGTTCCCAGTTTAAGAAATGTTATGACGTAAAAATCACATTGTTTCTTCAGTAGCTCTTTCATAAATGTTCTACTATCATTTAGCATTAATTTTTAGTTCTTAATAGAATTAAGAAATATGACGGGTCGCACATGTCTAATATCATTTAGTATCACGAACAGATTTACTTTTGTCTCCTGTTTATAAATGTAATTACAGACAAATCTGAATATTTTTATGCCCCCGGAATCTTCCGATTCGGGGGCATTAGTTTTTGGTTGTCTGTTTGTCCGCAAAACTTAACATTCGGCCATAACTTTTGAATGGCAAGCTGTGGGACTTTGATATTACACATGTGTGTTCCTTTTGACAAGCCCTTTCTACTGGTACACAACATTTTTGACCTCTTGACCTTGAAGTTTGACCTAACTTTTCAAAAGTTTAAACATTGAATGGTAAATTGATAGATTTTTCATATTTCACATGCATAATCCTTTTGGCAGCCCTTTCACTGGCATGTGGAATCCAGGGGCATCACTGTTTCACGACACACTCTGTTATATATATTACTACAATATAAGAAATTAGAATAAGCATGGCGGTTAATTGCAATGAATACAAAATTTAATGAGCGTTCTCATAACTGTCGTTGTAATTTAATTTTTGATGCAAATAGGGAGGAATTTTCAATAAAGTTTTATCTACACTACAATTTTTTTTTACCTTGATTAAACAAAATTTGCACACCCATTTTGTCAATTGGTGGGATGCGCAAAAATACGGGACTAGGACGAAGGTTTAGGGGGGGGGGGGGGTGGGAGAGGGGGGGGGGATTATTTGTTCAAATGTTGGGGGTGCGTGTTTATCAACACGAATGCGCTAAATACACGATACTTTTACGTACTTTTGACAAGCCCCCTCCAGAGATGGTGCTGTCCTCGGGGCATCAGTGGTTTCAATAAACACATCTTGTTTAGAAATAGTGAGTACAAGTACTTGTATGGGGGTTTTCTAAAAAACAAATTAACATTTTTAGGATTTTGATTTGTTGACCATCATGTCCATATCTCATGATAACCACTGAAGGGACAAAATGTTTCTGATATTTGTTATTGAAGCAGAAACAGTAAATGTAATCTTTGCAATTTTTGTGAAAAAGAGGAAAAATCCCATTCCAAAAGAAATGAAATCCCCTATTACCTACTAGGATATCTATAGATTTACTTAAGTAAAGTCCCAATGTCATCATTTCAATGTATGAATTAATTTTTTTATGATATGAATTCTTAACAGAATCCCATGATCGATTTTCCATTTGGTCCACACATGTTGGTATCACATGGTGTCAATCGCCGTGGAAATAGAAGTAGAGGTCGTCGTCATGGTAAGGTTCAACAGCTCATTAGCTTTATCTTTAGTCATCAGAATTCAACAGAACTTGAGTTATTCTGTGTATTGCATGAATACTGTATAACTGTATTGTAATGATAAGGGGTGATTGTGATATTTGTTTACTGCTTGTAGACTGGACAGAGCGGCTCTTAACGGAAGAACTACAACAAGGAAGAAACAACATACCAGTAATAGTTTACATTCATTAAATTAACATGGCTTTAACTCAATTTTAAATTTAGAGATTGAAGTGATTTTTATTTGAACATCCTGATTTTTATCGTGGATATTTATCTCGAACGCTTCTTTCAATATATTTCATCAAGTATATGTCCTTCCTAGATACTTTAAAAATGATTATAAGAGAAATGTTTTTATGAAAGCTGATTCAGTACAAAAATGCTAGAGACAGTTAAAACCTACTAATGTGGCCCTTTTCACAGAAACTTTTATAATTAAGATGGAAATTTTAAAATACTGTAATTAATGTATGATTTTTAACTCATATTTATCTGAATGAGCAAAAGTACATACCGGTACATGAGTGAAAAACTAGCAGTTTTACTTAGGGTATAGTTAAACTCACTTGAGTATAAGGCAGAGACAAAATTTTAATTTAATTTTAAGATTTGTTGTGAAAGTTTGTGTCTTTTGAATAGGTACATCATTGTTATCTTAGTGAAAATAAGATCTCACAAAACAGAAATAGTCAGCAGTATATGTGTCAAGTACACACTTCTTGTGTAGTATTTGGAAACTAATTAAAAAGGAATAGTTCAAATAAGGCATCTACAGCATAATGACAAATTTAGACATCTACAGTATAAAAATTAAAGTACTCACATAAAATCAGGAAACTTCTGTATAAAGATTTAATTTTAATGTACCCACATTTTACACAGTTTTTATCTGTTTTCAGAGAAGGATACTTTCTCACAGCAGGACATTCTCTTCCAATGACTATGAGGTAACTGCTGTGTACATGTCTCTCTGTATATCCTCCCCCCCCCCCCCCCCCCTTCAAGTATGATAAGAATCTATCAGGGAAAGGATGTGTCATTTTCAGACTTAACTTACTGGAGTGTGATGCCCTGTTGCTTCAGTCTCTATGTTAGTTACTTACAAGTTTCTGGTTCATCAGCTGCATGTCATAATGAGTTGTAAAGATATATTTATCCCTATCATCTACTCAGTGTATCGATACAGTTGATTTCACAACTCTCTGGGTCCCTATGATATTGATACAGTTGATTTCACAAAACTTCTGGTCCCTATGATATCGATACAGTTGATTTCACAACTCTTTGGGTCAACATGATATTGATACAGTTGATTTCACAACTCTCTGGGATCCACATAATATTTATGACAGTTTTGATCACCACTCTCTAGTGGTCCACAGGATATTGCTATCTAAATCCAATTCACAGTCCTCGGAATCTGATGAAGAGACAATACAGAAGTTTACATAAGTTTACATATGTGTTGAAGGCATTTCACAGTCAACAGTTGACTCTATTTTGTGTAAATTTGCAAGGTTTTCTCAATTCGAAAGATATTCACTAATGTTTTATCAACAATAATCCTTTGCTAATTGATTGTTTATACATGTAATTCCTCTTAAACTAACTCATACTTGCATCACAAAGCAGTTAGCTTGTATGGAAACTCGTTTCATGACACAAAATCCATCTTTATTTTACAAAATGTATATTAAAAGGAGTAAATTTCTAGTTTTCTTTATATTATGGGGGGGGGGGGGGGTTATATAAACAATGGAAGGAGGGAAGAATTTCTGCTTAAACAGTCCAGACATTTTTTCCTTAAATACAGGTTCTCAAGAATAATTGTATACCAGACAATGTACATACATGATAAGTGAAATATCTAAACATTTGCAACAATTATATCTTTTAAAAAATTACTGAAAAATAAGAAATCAATAAAGTTTACATTACTGCTGTAAAATCAGCTTGATCCAAAGAGTCGGGTCTTGTGGATAGCCGTGGATCATCGGATGAGACACTCGACAGTTTTGGTACGATGATTAGTCGGGTCTTGTGGATCATCGGATGAGACACTCGACCAGTTTTGGCGGTGATGATTCGTACCCTTCTATTGGATCTAGTTGTCACATAAATGTAATGGATGTTGTATGTTTTAAAAAACAACAATAATCTATGTTGTAACTGTTTTCAACAGGATCTTCTTAGTATAGCAGAATTACTGGGAGATGTCAAGCCTAAGGGTATTTCCAGCGACGAAATGAATCTCCTTCCCGAGAAAAAGTTCCACCCCAACAACAAAATAACCTCGTGTTCCATCTGCATGTGTGACTACATACTGAATGAGAGACTGAAAATTCTGCCCTGCTTTCACGAATTTCATGGAGAATGCATCGAGAAATGGATAGTTGTAAGTATTGATGAGTCATTGTCAGATGGGTGGAAATCTTAGTGACACTGTGTACTTCCTTGTCCCCTGGTGATGAAATCTACATCTGTGTATGTGGCTGTTTGTTCATTTTTTTATGTGACTTCATTTTCCACACTCTTGTACAGGTCCGGTGAGCTACTTTGTGTATTCAATTATCTGCCCATAAAGTTTTCACATTTGCAACTTTCCCAAAACTGCATGGGCCACTTTCAGCCAGACTTTGGAGTTTGTTTAGATAAAGGACCACAGCCCCTTTTAACTGGAAATAATGTAGGAATAGTAAAAAATAAGAAGGTTTCTTTAAAAAAAATTCTTGAGCTCTATTGTTTCAGATAGCCAAAAAATCTCTATTAAAAAACAGGAATGGCGATTCTAGTTATTTAAAGCTTTAGAAACCTCCCTCCCAGCGAAGGTGGGGCAAGCAACAATCATAGGGAAGTATCACAAAGGAATAAATCATAAAAAAATTCTTTTAGAATTTCTTTTCCCGAGTAATAGGGAAACATTTGTCAAATTTGAAACATTATGTAGTGTTAAATCAAATTTTATTCAAGTTTTAATGAGGTTGGTGCTATAATGGGGGCTTACTATTCACATAGGAAAATGCAACAGCTTTGATGAGTTCTATGGCTCATGGGCCTTCTGTTTACTATGAGTTATTCATATGGAATACTTTGTATACCTTTCTTACATAGAACAGTAGATCAAGTTCATCTTTCTCCCCCCCCCCCCCCTTTCATTAGAGTTATAGCCCTTGGTATCAATTGTGTATCCATCTGTTTTTATGCCCCAGGAATCAAAGATTCAGAGGCATCGAGTTTTTGGTCTGTCTGTGGCAAAAAAAACTTTTAACTTTTTTCATATCGTTTAGACCATAAGAGATAGACCTTTTATGGTATGATTATTTTTTGTGGCAAGACTTTTCCAGTGACACCAAAATCTCTTACCTGGTGACCAAAACAAACATTGGCCTTTAAAATAATTTTAGAATAATTTAATATAAGCCACATCTTTCAAATTGTAAGAGGTAATGTTTTTATAACAGGCACGTGCATTTCATATCCATTGACCTTGTGACCTTGAAATTGACCTCTGATTTACATTGAAAATTATTCACAAAAATGAGTTCTACTTTATTGTATTCTGGGGGCATCAGTGTTTCACAAACACATCTTGTTGCAGTAAGCTTTAAAAATTTACTAAATAGCTTTTTAATAAGCTATTGGTAAAGATTGACATTTCATATGAATGACCCACTTTACAAGGATTACTTCCTGTGTCACCATTGAGCATGCTCACACCTAGGGGTTGCTTGCTCCATTGTCTGCTGTATGTCATATCCTATGTGTGTTTATTATGTATGTGTTATCAATACCATTGCAGGAAACGTACATGTTACTGTCCTGAGTGATGGGTGTAATACAAGGGGGTGGGATATTGTTACACACAAGCACAATTTGATCATGTTGTTCTTTTCATTACAGACCAATGCTACTTGCCCTATATGTAGAGTGGAAGTCAAATTGTGAAGACAAGCTGATATGCAGAATGGAAGAGTTACATTTTTCACGTTATCTAGGGAAATTTTTGTATTTCATTCGGGTTAAAAAGAGGGAAATTTTGTTAAGATTTTTTTATGCTGATGAAAGACGGAACATATTATGGTATGGTGTTGTCTGTCCAGACATTTGTAGGCGGGATGGAGACCGGACTGAAAGCTCCAGGAATTTACTGGATATATTTATAACTTGGTACATGAGAGAAAGAGGCATAGTACTGTTTCCCATTGTCTGATGTTAAAGGTCAAGGTTGTAGTATCAACCTAGAGAAACAATGTAAGCAGGATACAAACCTAACCCTAAACTCCAGGGTCATACTGATTACCATGGTGAGAGGAGGATGCCTGTCATGGTTGTATCAGTTAAAAGGAAAACTTTGTAGGCAGAATACAGGCTTAACTATTGGGGCTAGGACTACCAAACTTGGTAGGCACACCTAGTCCTCATGCCAAGTGAAAGATGTCTTTGTACTTCAAGGTCATAATATCTTTTAGTAGGAAGCCCTTGTAGGCAGGATACTATTGTATCACAAGGTCAAAGGTCAAGGTTGTAGTAGTATACAGACAAAACTATTGGAGCCAGGACCATCAAACTTGGATTGCTTGGTACTCGTACACCTTATGCCAAGTGGAGGATGCCTATTGTTTCTAAATAAGTACACAAAAGACGGTGCTATCTCTGCTAAAATATGAATCCTTCATGTTTTTTCCTTCATCAAAATCTACAGGCGTATTGTGCCACGTTGGCGTTGCTCTTGTTAAATGTACGGAAGATGATGACATCAAATGCAGTATATTGCTGTGTCACAGTGTTACACAAAGAGTTTATAAATACAGTTGATAAGGTCTAGTTATCACTGCTCCTAAACTTTATATGTTGGTTATTGACTATCATAGAGCACCAGGAATAGCTTTTTCTCACAAGTGCTATATAATCCTTGTATTTTTGTGGGCATTATATGTGTGCACTTGCTAAGAATGTTGTATCAACTATTTCACTTGTTAACACTAAATCAGAAAGACAACTTTAAATAGCTACTGTGTTGTGATATTGTGTCTTTCACTTGTTGGGGGCAATGAAGCAATATATCGACTTGGCTGATTATGTTTGTAACAAATTACCTTTCACTTGTTGTAGGCAATTGACTAGACAAAGAGTGTTTGTATCATGATATATTGTTTTTCATTTGACTTGGGTAGGAGTGTTTGTAACATTGTCTTTCACTTGTTGGGGCAATATGTATCACTCAAACGCAGTAAGGACCTTCTGGAAATTGTTAAATCACACATACATGTACTTATCTTTTTCCATAGCTTTTATATTCTATTAGTTTATAATTCAGTGGCTCACTTGAACCATTTTGAACTTTTTGTACTGAGTAAAGTGTGTTGTATTGAAACAGGGGGGGGGGGGGGGGGGGGGGGGGTCTGTCTAGTTTATAATTCAATGGCTCTTTAAACAATTTTAAACTTTTCGTACTGAGCAAGTTTGTTGTATTGTAAACAGGGGGTGGGAGAGAAAGCTGTGTTTCTTTTAAAACCTTTTAACATCAAACATATTTCCCTGATTGCCATGCTGATCACTGTGTTTACTTCTTTTCTCGATCGCTTGACATCCAGCATTTCAACAATTGCAAAGTCATTCAAAATTTTAAAAGCAATTAATGAAAGTTCTAGCCTAAGTTAAGGGGGGGAGGAGAGAGAGGAACAGAGTAACAGACTATGATGATGCTAGCAGATATCATATATAGTCAATAGATCCATATTTGTTGACTCAGAGCAGTGGATAATCACATAGTCTGTAATCTTTCAGACCTCTGGAATTACTCCGTTTTTTCTGATACACGTATGAACAAATAAAGACTTGTGCATGTTTGATGTGGGCTTTTTTTGAATGAATTTACACATTGCTGCATATTGTTTCTTGTCCCTGTGTAAATACAAAGCTGCATTTACACTATGTTTGCCAACAAGGAGAAAAGGGGGTATCAGAATACATTTTTTACTAATGCCATACTAAGATCACTATATTGTTATTAGTAATGAATACATGATGGTAGTATATTGTGTAGTTTAAAAATGCGATCAAATCATTGTATTTTTAAAAGAACTACAGAATATATGGATTGGTACTTTTATTAAGTTCTTATTTTTGCCCCAGAATAGACAATTCTGCTCCAAAACTCTATATTTTTGAAACAAATTCAAGATGGTGTGGTAAAGCTGATAACTATTGTTTATTATCTATGTTTGTCCATTCACAAATTTGAGGGAATCAAAATTGCTATCAATTTTATCATTAGGGCCTTGGTCCTATTCAATGTTGTAAACTTGAATATTAGGTCTACTACCCCTCTATGCTATAATTTTATATACAGAGCGGGTAGAACCTATAAATCATATTAACAGAATTACATGGGGAGCGCCTGTGAATTTAATTATTTATACATTTTGATACTTTGCTCACCGAACTTTTCTGATCAAAATTTTTCTGGGATGTATCAAATAAACTTAATGTCATCCAATATAATTCTTGTGAGATTATTGATTAAGCACAACCAACTCAGTAAGACATAGATATCGCTTGAGAATTCAAATTGTTCAAATGAAGGGTCGAGTGCTGCTCTCTATTTCAATTTGAGGAAACGATATCATGTGTTTAAAAATCGTCAACCAAAAAGTCCAACATTCCACGAAAGCTTTCTTGATATGGATAGACTGGGGGATAGATTGGTTTTGTTCAAAACCATGAGCTACTAGAGATCAGTTTACAATTAATAATAGAAGTATAAAGTTAACTTCCGGAAATACATGGAATAAAATTTTCCTCTCAAGACTGCACAACGGTACAATTTGTCAAATTAGGAAGGCTATGAATGATCATCCATGTAGTACCGAGGGCATTTCAGATTTCACCAAACACATGACTTCCTGGGCCATGTTGGGCTAGAGGTCGGGGAATTTAAAAAGTTTTGCCAAAGAAATAGAGGGAACCTTATTCTGACCAAGATATAAAGGCTACAGTCTGACAGATGTTCAATGCATCCTCGTTGTAGTGGTAGTTCAGGTTAGTTCTACTATCTGTGATTTAGAGACACCTTACTGGGGCAATTCTGGAATGTTAATTGTATGAGCTCTCCTTGTTATAGATTTGAAAAAAGTTACAGATGAGGTGATTTGGTTGAAATTTGTTGTTCAAATATATATTTACATGATAATGGTCTCATTAAAGACAGGAAACTGAATCTGGTGGTTGTTTATATTGGATCTGACTGATCGGGTGACAGTTGTATATTATATTCGGGATTCTTACACCAAAGTCGAGAATGCTGCAGTCGGGTGTTGCGTGCAGACTGCTACAGAGTCTAGAATAATGTTTACTCGTCATACTGTGGGAATCATTTTAAATCTGGTGGGCGGCCAATGTTCGTTGGTAACCAAGATTTTTGGCTGGTTTCGTTGGGGACATAATTTCGCTGGTAATGATAAATAATTCTTTTTTATAGAAGTTTCGAAGAGGAAAATAAAACATGTTCATGGTAGGGGACGTAAATTCGTGTAGTAAGGAGCCTAGAAACTGACCCACAAAATCAACGATGAAACACTTCCGCGTCTCCCCCTTACGAACAAGATGATCCATGCCAACTAGTCAGCTTGCACGGTAGTGAATTCGATGTTCAGTTCGCTAATGAACTCTTGATATCATTTAATTATATATACTATATCACAATGATCCAAATAAGCGATTATCTCAATTGGTTAAAACACCTTTAGAGAATTTAGGATTGCTATAAAAATTCGACACAGTACTTCTGACAAATGAATAATGTCTACAATGGACATTGTTTTTGTTTAATACTAAAATTATAATGATACAGAAATAATCTTTAAATTTTTTCGAGTGATTGCAGGTTATCACGAATCTTTAGACGTAACACACTTCTTTCAATCATATGGCTTCGTCGCGCATTTGATGATTTTACCGTCTTAAAATTCAGGTGATATGTATGCATCACCGAAAAAATATAAGATTCAATTTCTTATTTCTTAGATGGCCTGTTGGGTGTGTACAATTTCTTTGTAATTTATCCTGAATTAAATTTCTCCAATACTAGGAACAACATGAATAATACAACATTTCTACATGTCGTGCTACATGTTTATCCATAGAGCTGTTCATTGGGAAGTCGCCAAACTTAGCCACAAGCCAAATTGTTAGAAAATTCATGTGAAAAATATTTCAATTTCCTGTGTGACATTTCATATTTCACACAATCTGCCTTATTTTGAATTATTATAACAACTCCACTTGCATTCTGAGAAAAAACACTTCATCGATCTTTGACGCAGATACATCTACCATGTATGTACTTTACAAATGGCATTAAATCGAAAACGAATGGACAACTGAATTCGATTATTTGCACAAGCACCACCACATAACAAGTTACTGCACAGGCACATACTTACACGACCCTTTACATATGCAGAACAAACAATATTCATAACTACAGTGATTTGGATGCATAACCACTATTGTGCACCAGAGATACGATCATAGTTATGTTATTATTATACAAGCTGCATAAGTGTGTATTAATAAAGGGAACATAATACTGGTACCTAGGAAAAGTACTATGAATACTATACAGCTTATATATATATAGAATAGTAATCCATAGAAATAGTTCTAATGCGTCAACTTATGTACTTGATTTCTACATCAAACAATTTAGATAATCTGGGCACAACTTTCTAATCGATGTGCGATATACTGTGTGAATCATTGTTCGTGGCGTGGACACCAATGTTCCGCTGGATTTCAATTTGGTTCACGTCTTACCCCCGAATTAACATCCCCATCAACATCTTTTATCTTTAAAATATTATGCTGTTCACATAATTTTATCAATTTTTCCATGAAATTGTAGGTCCCATCATACCAATGCACCAAATTTTGTTACCCACCGAACTTTGGCCCCACGAATTAAAATAGATTTTCATTTACCCTAATTAAGGAGTTTTTGTTGTTTTATTAGATATTAAATATTCTAGCTATTTTTTGTGTCTATTGGACCGGCCGGTCAATAGTTTTGACATTTCTGACCGGACGATCTATTCCGCCACGCAAATATGAGGGAATCTGCATGCATTGCTTAAACCTATGACGCTTCGTTAATGCAATAGACTCTCAAATGATGTCATCAGTAGTAGCAATTAATGTTAATGGAAATTTGTCACAATGATTTAAAAATGCATTTACATTATATACTTTTCCACGTTAAAAACTTAACGCACTGTGATTAGGTGAAAAAAACAGTTATATAATGTCTGATCAGTCAATTAGACCGGGACCATATTTTTCCCTCGTATTGGGAACAGCTCACATGCACGGTTTTATTGATCTCGGGCGCGCCTCGAGGGCAAGTAGAACGTGCATTTGAGCTGTTCCAGTACACATAAAGAATGCCGGGCAGTATAGTGTGGCCCGTTCCGATCATCCATCATCATTTCGGTTCCTGTTCAATTTCTCTGCAACGTTGCCTATTGGTGTCTGCATGTTTCTGCCAATCCAGAGTTAATTTTTTGTCAACAAAGATATCACGTCAAGTCAATATCCGCCATAGTCAAGGATACATATTCTGGTTTTTCTCAACATAAGCAAATTTTATCTCGTGTAGGTCAAGATAAGTTCTATCTCATTTGTTGCGATAACTATCTCGACATGACGAGATAACTTATCTTGTATCGAGATTAAAATTGTTGAATTGACATTTACTGCTTTTTCATAATTGCAGTAACGATAACTGTATAAGTTTTCGGGTGCTTCGCCAGGGTACTGGGTAATGAGTTCCGAAATACATTTGTGGATGGCAGTATTTGAAAAAATGTAACAAATTTTAGTCATGATGCAAGATAAATTATCTGTTCTTGTTGAGATAGCTATCGCAACAAAATGAGATAACTTATCTTGACTACACGAGATAAACTTCGGTTTATGTCGAGAAAACGAGAATATTATCTTGACTTGGCGAGATAGTTATCTTAATTGACTTAATTGACATGACATCTTATGTTGACAAAAATTATCTGAATGGCATAAATATGCCACCATAGGTTGCACACATTCAACTCAAATTTGGTATATGGATACGTCACAGGAATATGCGGGTCAAGTTCGAATTTGGTCATGGTCCGATGATTTTTTACAGTTAGCCCTCTTGAACTTAGAAAATCGCCAGAAATTTTCTGTTTCCCTTAATTATGTCTGCAACGGTTGCACACATTCAACTCACATTTGGTATATGGATACGTCACAGGAATATGCGGGTCAAGTTCGAATTTGGTCATGGTCCGATGATTTTTTACAGTTAGCCCTCTTGAACTTAGAAAATCGCCAGAAATTTTCTGTTTCCCTTAATTATGTCTGCAACGGTTGCACACATTCAACTCGATCAAATTTGATATATAGATACGCCACAGTTCATGCATTTGAAAAATTTTCAATTTCACACTTACGAATTTCCTTCATTAAATAGTCTTCACTGTAGGCGGGGGCATTCGTGTCGCACCGACACATCTAGTTGCTTTAGCCCCACATTGACCAAAGAATCTAGTATGCCGATTTATTCCCAACAAGTATCAATATCTTCCCAAAGCCTGGGATATGAATGCATGAAAAGGTGTTTCAATACTTCCCTGTTTTTAAACTAGCGTGTCATATATTAAATATCATGGACTTTGATGCAAAAAAGGGAAATTCTGCAGTATTTGTGAATTAGGTTTCAAATTATTTTCGTTTTTCATGTCTGGTTGTGTTGTGGATCTGACATATGCAGTATGGAGGAATTACAGTTTTACTGCAATTTTTATACCCCCACTCTGAAGGAGGGGGGGGGGGTATACTGTTTACCCCTGTCCGTCTGTCATTCCGTCCCACCTTTTCGTCACATCATATATCATGGGCTGCTGATATTTTGCGTGAAGCTTTATATAGTATGAATGTAATTCGTGGAATACGTTTTTCAGATTCATCGGACATCTACTTCCTGTTTGCCGAGGACTTGGAGTTTTTCAATACAGTGCTCCTATACAACATTTTTCATCACATATTTCTCAGTAACTATTTATCACAGCTTACTGAATTCTGCATGAAGCTTATATAGGCATGATGTATCGTGGGATGCATTTTCAGATTCATCGGACATATACTTCCGTTTGCCGAGGACCTGGAAATATGTACAACTATATTGACAGTTTTTAATAGGCTTATAGCGGGGGTATTATTAAGTGAGCGTTCACTCATAGATTTCTTGTTTTTTCAAGAAAATCAAGAATCATTTTTCAATAATACTGACAAGGTACACGTCATTGTTTCTAGTCGTGTTTGGTGATGTTACCATGACTACTGTAAAATGATTATTTTCATGGGTCTAAAAATTTCATGGTTTCGACAATTTTACAATTCATTCATATTTTTTCATTATAGGTGGAAAAGTTTGTCGTGGATTTATTTTTGTTGTTTATACTTACCCACGAAAAAAACACAATTCCCAATGAAAATTAACGATTTTACAGTATGTTATGCATAAGATCTCCAACAACTCTCTCAAGGGGTTTATTGAAAGTGTAACACCAACCAGATCGTGTTAGAACAAACAGGCATAGGAAAACATGGATCTTCTTTCCTTTGAAAGTGAGTAACTTAAGCAGCAGTAACCATAACGAAGACTAGTTTTATGAGAATTTATTTCTTTTACAACTGTTTATAACACAACAGTAACATTTTGATCACATTAGTTCTGTTAACAGTTATCTCCCTTTAACAACAAGAAGAGATGTCACTAACAGACGGTAACTTGACATCTTATAGACAAGAACACATCACAGTACTACCCAGTCTCTGGGCCTCCTTAACCATCACTGAGGTACGCTATTAATCCATAACAACTAACATTTTGATAATGTTACCAAAAATAAACCGAAACACATTCACAGGTACAAAAGCAATCAATGTAAGGATTTCAATACATTCTTCCAGTTGCTGTACATTTACTTAATGTGACTAGTACTCTCTCTCTCTTTCTTTCTCTCTCTCTCATGAAATAGCACATGTATTATTTGTTAGCATGTTTATGTTATTATCTTAGTGATTAACCATTTCATGGCTACGTACATTTCTGTATTATCCATAGCATAGAGAATCTCAATTAAATTACTATAATTTCCTATACATCACAACAACATACGATTTACATTTAAAACCAAACAAAAAAATTCAAACAAACACCAAGATATTACACTAAATATAGCGTTATTAAAAAAATCACGTACCTCTGCAGCAAAATAGACTATCAAAAATCTTGTTACTTGCAAATAATTTAGAACCACTTCTAGGCCTATGTGAGACCCATTTTTGTAGGACTATCAAGATTTTACATTGAAACATGATATGAATTTGTTGCAATCTCAAATGATATGGGCAACGATAATTAAAAAGTGAAAGGGGTTGGGGATATTCTTACCAGGTGAAAGTGCAAATGTACTGGAAATTCACCCACCCCTGGGTCAAAGACAACACTGGAGGGGCATTTTCCAGAAATCCAGGAGAAATATGATCCCCATTTAACACGATTTAGTCTCACTGGAGATGATATCAATTCCACACACAGTCAGATTTGCTCCAGACCAATACACAACAGGGGAAAATTCCAACAATTAGTGTAAACTAACGATAATTGGGCTGTAAGAAATCTCAAGACTTCAACATATAAGTATCTCTTAAAATTAGTCATTTTATAAAAAAAAGATGTATAAAATTTTTGTACCAAAAAAAAAAAAATGAAACAACAAATACATATAGTATACTGTATTACATATACCAAAATGACATGAATGCCCACTAGCTATCCAGTCCAAGAATTACCATGTCATTTGGTACAAAAGTCATTTAGGAGTTTGTAACAACCACATGTACGGAACAAAAATCTGAAAAACTATTTCCACGACGGACCATATCAGATACTTTTCTGAATTAAAATGCACGCTTGAATTGTAATCCACCCAACTAAATACCATATAACAGGTTATTTTTGCAATAATCCACTTTTCGTTTTGTATGTGAGTATTTTTGAATCACAAACAATTAAATATGCATAAAATGTACACCAATTGTGTATCATATCTTACAAAATACAAATAGCACAGTCAGTGGAAACTCAACACCTTAGGCATAGTACTAATTACTAAGTACAGCATTATCACTCTGCAATCTTTCACCTGTGAATCATGTTGATTTTGTGATACTTTGTGAGAAATATAACAGTACAAATTCAGAAGAAGTATCTGGACCTGAATAGAATCTAAGAATGTGTACAGGAATGTACAATTCCCCAAACACTACGCCAACCATAAAGATAGGATAATGGTACAACGCTATATGTGGCAGAACATGGTAATTCCAAAGCAAAAGATAACTTTAAAATTCGATTTGAAAATCTACACAAATAAAAACAGCACTGCTTGGAGGTATTTGTGCAAAATTTGTGATACGCAAATAAAACCTGTTATACGGTATACATCTACTCCATACCTTAAACAGCAGCAAACAGTAAAAACACAAATGAAATTTTAAAAATGGAAGTTTTTTTTCAAAATTCAACAGCACGCACTAAGTTCTTTGTAAGTTGTTTTCTTTTCCATCAAGTGGTCACCAGGTTTTACATGAAGTGTCTCAAATGTTGACTTTCACTTTAATTCTAGAGGCTTTGTGAAGGTCATTTACCTATGTTAAGTATAAACTTTCCTATTGTAAAGTGAACACCCGAACCACTAGGCTACTGTAACTGTTTGGTCAACTGTCATGAAACTTGCACTTGATCTTTTTGGCCATTAAAACACTGCTTTACACAAAACAATCAATTCAACTTCAGAACACAGTGAAAAGTGTACATTCATGGTCCAAGTGTTGTGACTAGGTCGAAAGTCAATTATTGATCTCCAACTCGTTAATACATGTATTATACTATACAAATCACTTTCTGCAGGAATACCAAACAAACCACAATTGGTGATGGGAGGGGGGGGGGGGGGGGAGAGGGGGGGGGGGGCATATAAAGAGACAGTTTACATTATGCTTTGAAAATATATCCATTTGCAAAATTCATTTCATGAGTAAATATGCACCATCTCTGACCTAATTAATCCAATAAAAGAGACTGAAAATGCACTGTTTAAATTAAATAAATGGATGTCAGTAAAATTAATGCATGGCACCATAATAGAGGCAAACATACAAAAGCAAAAAAAAAATAATAATCAAACAATGCTTGTTTAAATGTTCTATAGACAATGTTTCAACCACTCATAAAAGATGATATCAGCAGTCTCGTATCCAATTGCATTTTTGGACACAAGATATGTGTATTCAAGTAAATCTGTTACTAAGAATTTCAATAAAGCATTCAACAGATACCTCGCAATATAACTTAGCCTCTCATAACTTAATATTCATAGATAATGTAGGATAAATGATAAATGAAACCAAAAAACAAAAAAAAACAAATCACAAAAAAGAATGGAATTGCACTGTACTTGTTTTCTTCACTGTATCATGATTAAATAAATTCCATAAAAATATCATAACAACAAAACAAAACCAAAAAAATGCATGATAATGTGTCTCATAATAATTAGTTAACCATATTAACCTGACTCACTTAAAAAATAAGACAACAAGCTTAAAATACAGACTTAAATATCACTATCTAGTCACATACAACCTCACAAATCATATTCTAATTGTATTCTTTGCTCAGCAAGGTAAGTCTACACCTCTATGTCTTGTGTCCAGGTTTGTGCTGCTAGACTACCAAGGTAACCTTTGACCTCTGTCTCGTACTCGAGGTCATCAGGCTCTCTGTTAAAACCCAGGTCTCGTCGCTGCTTTCTACCCGTTCACGACAAGGGGACATGTTTTGCTGGTCACATTCCTACAAAAATTGTACAACAGTTAAAACAAAATTGCAAAAAGTATGTACCACTGAACTATTTCTGGGAAATCAATATAATCGTAGACTACGTTTACTAATCCTGAAAATCCAACAACAGCAGCTAGCAATTGATATGCTTACTGCTCACTCACCAAGAATAGATGAAAACCATTCTCAATTATATAACCATTGCTCCATGTGCCGACAATTTTAAATAAAAAAATAAACAAACCAAAAAACAACCATTGATTAGCTGATCATAACTCACACTAAATCATATTGTCAGCAATAATCATTAATCAATAACCGATAAAGAATCTGTTTCATCATATCTTGACGGTAAGTTTTAATTTACCACCGGGACACCAAAAATATTATATATATGTTAAAATAAATCCCAAAACTGACCATATGTGATTTATTCAACGTATTTAATTCATATTATGAACTTATATGCACCAATATTGTGATAGAATGCTGTTAAGATTGTACCATAACCGCCGAACATCTGTATAGTACGCCGGACACCATAATATAGTGCTTCATAGTATGAAGGCTGGTATCATGATCCAAGTAATCATTTTTTTGTAGGTGTTTATAATTTAAAGGCATATTGTCTACACATTTGTATTTTTTTCATCAGCAGAAACTAATGCAGTATTGACTTTAAAAAGATTTTAAAAAGGAGGAAAAAATGGTAAATTGTAAAAAATAAAAATGTATTAATTGTCGGTTTTTGTGAAGTTTGTCTGCCCAGAGAATTGATTAATTATACGAATATACCAAGATTCTGATGAAGTTTCTCATTAACTGTCGACAACGTCAGAAGACGACGTCACAATGCTATCTATAGGCTAGCAAGGTTAACAGTTGAAGAAAACATACAAATTCTATATACTTAGATATATTCTTATGAACTGCTTGTATATTTTTTTATAACTTCCTAGTTTATATGTACTTTAAAAACTTGAATTTTTATTGTGCTGTTAGTCATTTTTGAGAATTTTTGTCGGTTGAGGCCCCTTGGTAACTGCGTGTGAGCACGCGCGAATAGCTTTCCGAACGAGTTCAAACTGAGGGTCTATGAATAAAGGCGCGGGCTAAATTGAATTTTTGCTTCCCGACAAGAATTCAACGAAACTGTATTTTTATTAGATTGGATAAGAATAACAGTAAATAATCATATTGGTAACAAATATTTAATTTAATATCATCATAATCTTACGATTTCAATGCATTCTAAGTGAAATAAAAATATTGAGATTTTGTTAGACAATATGCCTTTAAGTTAACTAATTAAATATATAGATATGGAATATAGTGTGTATTCTTTTGTTATTATCATTATTTTGGAGAAATACAACAGTTTCTTTGTGGACTCCGATCCCGATCAAATTTAAAACCCTGGGAAAGAAATGAAACTGCACAACACCCTTGCAATCCTGCACAAAAAATTCTGCATTCCCTAGATATAATGATTCAGAAAAGTTGAAAATTGAAGAAGAAAAATTAAACACAGGATTAGGCCACACCAATTCGTAAAATAGTTCTTCGGATTTTCAAACATACTACTATACCGATGTTCGGCGGTTATGGTACAATCTATCACAACATTAGTGCATATAAGTTCATAATATGAATTAAATACGTAGAATAATTCACATATGGTCAGATTTGGGGATTTATTTTAACATATACATAATATTTTTGGTGTTCGGCGGTGTCCGGCTGTGTCTGGCGGTGTCCAGCAGTAAAAATACCCACCCTATCTTGACTGAATAAACTACTGCATTTCATTGGTTGTAACCAAAGAAATCTATTGGGATAAGTCCTTATACTATCAGTCAAATTCTACCTCTACATGCTTGGATTGTTATATCACCCTCAAGTGTTTACAAACTTTACATGAAGTCATTACGACTGCTCTCTGAATTGTAATTGGTTTTCTTTGCATTATAACATCAATGTTATTGTTCATTGTGAAGTCTACATTATTGTTTTCAAGCACTGTGACATCATACGAAGTTCAAGTTTTTGAAGCTTTCTTGGGATAATTATCACTATATGACAAAACATCATACTTTTGTTATGGTTAATATTATACAATTATTGCTGTTTTTGAGGTCAATACAATGATTTAGACACCTGAGAAGTACAATATTCACTGAGCCCGAAGGTGAGGTCAATATTTTACTTCGAAGGTGTCTAAAATCATTGTATTGACCAAAAAAGCAGCAATAATTGTTTTATTATATGATTAAATGATTTAAAAAACTTTCAAAATTGTTCTTTGCTTTAATTGTAAGGAGGTGAATCGATCGATCGTGGCAAGTTGGTGATCCAAAATGTCAATAAATCCTAATATTCACCTGGAGGATCATAGTGGAGGTGAATATGAGGAATTATTGACTTCTACTTTGTTTGATCTTAGCCAATCAGAGAGCTAGGAAGTATTCAATCATATAATAAAAGGAATTATCAAGGATCCAAGAAACTTGAATCAGATGTGGACCTTAACTTTGCCTTGGTCAATATCATGTTTCTTGGATTGATAATTTCATAAAATAATCTAAACAAAAGTCAGTAAATGTATACAATTTCTTGTCTTTTGCACACACTGTACTGCACCAATTCATGATCAATGCCAAAGCATGAATAATAGTACTAGAAGTATGCACCACTGATGGCATTTATTTATGAATTTAGTACCGTAAATATATGTCAACTTTTAATTATACCGTGAACACACTTACAATAAACATGTCTAAAATATTTACATTTACTGAATCTTTTCTCTTATTATTTCTTTTGAAATTGATTGTGTTCATCATCCAATAGCTTCATGTTTGTTGCAAACTAGTTCGATCCGGTTTTGTTGTGCCACCTTTCCGTGTAATCATTTCTAACTATGGAGCAATTTTAAGGTCAAATGTTGAATTGGCTATTCCACTTAAATTAATGAAATGGTCAACATTATGATATTTTAGTACTTAAATCTAGTTTGTATGTTTAGAAAATACATGAAAATATAAACAATAAAGTGTCTTCCTTGGTTGGTTTATCGGGTGAGGAATTTTTTTCTGCAATGCTCGCTGCCTTCATCACCCGATAAACCAACAAAGAAAACATTTTATTGTTTAAATGAATTCATGCTTATTGCAAAGTGATATTTTACCTTACCATGTGAGGAAAATAACAAAACTTTCATTGGATATAACAAACTATTTTTTTGTTGTTGACCAGGAGGTTTAATTTACCTGTAATTGTAAATCTTATGATGGGCAATAAATGGAACAGCCATCTATCTATACAACCCTCACAGAACTGATTGGTTTTATAATGGGCAATAAATGGAACAGCCACTTTCTATACAACCCTCACAGAACTGATGGGTCTTGTAATGGGCAATAAATGGAACAGCTTACATACAATACTCACCATCTATCTATACAACCCTCGAAGAACTGATGGGTCTTATAATGGGTAATAAATGGAACGGCCATCTATCTATACAACCTTCACCGAATTGATGAATTTTGTAATGACAATTAATGGAACAGCTTGCAGTACTCACCATCTATCTATATAACCTCACAGAACTGATGGGTCTTATAATGGGCAATAAATGGAACAGCCATTTACCTATACAACCCTTATAGAATGATGAATCTTGTAATGACAATAAATGGAACAGCTTACATACAATACTCACCATCTATCTATACAACCCTCACAGAACTGATGGGCACAGGGAAGAATAATCTCCGATCTGTTCTCCATACAGATACAGCACTCATTGTCATCAACCTCTTGTCCAACCCTGAAACACAGAAAATGCTGTGTATTACACACTTACTGAGACCCAATCAGCTGATTCATCATTGCCAAATTCTGATTTCATAAATTAACTTTTGTTACACTGAGCTTGGATAAGAGTTTCCTGGTTGTATACAGATCTACAATTGCAATGACAAGATCAATATTTTTGACAAACACTGGGACTACAAGAAAGTGCCAGATCAATAAATTATGCTGCCGAACATAGCAGGGGGACGTAATACGAGGCCCATAAGGCCGTTGTGCTTACCCGAGTCTTCTTACTCATACCTAAAACTGTATATACTCGCATATGAGTCGACCCGCTTGTAAGTTGGTAACCCCCTTTTCCGAGAATTTTTGAAGAACATTCCGTTAAATTTCGCTAGTTGTGTGGCAAGAAAAATATTATGAGTTTAGTATGCACATATAAGTCAGACATAGACTTTAGGATTGACTTTTCACTCCCAAAAAACTTACTTATATGTGAGTATATAAACGGTAATGATGAAAACTTTTTAAAACCCCTACTGTGGTTCAATTCTGGCCCCATGGCAAAGTGAAAAAAAAAACAATTTTCAAAGATCCAGGACAAACTTGATTCTGATTTATACACACTGTAGAAAAATTTTCTTCAATGATTCTTCAGATTTTTTTTTTTAATAAATACCCATCCTATTATTACTATTTCTGAAATATCTGCTGTTGGAGGCATGAAGTTGATTTGCACAAAAATGAATCCCCATCCTCCATGGATGCTTTGTACATGTACATACAGTAGTTTGTTAAAAATTGTGAACAAAAATGCCAACAGCTATGACATACATTGAACAAAATTATGATCATGGTTCATGTGGGCTCAAAAAGAAAAGTGAAATTTTCTAAATACTGTTTCTTCATGGCATTAATAATTTCCAATGTTTTTTATTACAATGTTTTGATTGGATAAAATTAAATTGAAACGAGAATTTACACTATCATAAATACTGAAAACATGACGTGAACAATACCGCATGAAAACAAACAACCGTAACGCACAGATTTTTAAAATTGTTTCCATAACCAGTGAACAAATTGGAATTATAAGAATTAAACATTCTTAATTTGAAGAATGATCGATGTGTAACTCTGACATTTACTCACATTAACTGAATAAAATGCTTCAAAACATGCGTTTTTGAAGACGATTTATCGATGGTAACTCATGGGACAGTTTACTCACAAAAAGCTTCGCACTTGTTATTCAGTTTGTGAGTAAAATGGCCACTGAGTTTACACATCGATAATTCTTCAAAAAGGAATGTTTACATCCAATGAATAAGATAGGATTTTTCATATCTAGACTTTCAATTAAGTGAGCTTCTAAAGAAATTGGATTTCCTAGATATTGTTTAGTCATGGCATAATAAATGGATCTTTCATTATGTATTAAAGCTGAAACAATAGTTATAACTCCTTTACAAGGTTTAGTTCACTGCTGATGAAATTTACACATCCTAATTAGGTCTAGAATGGCGATAATGATAACGTGCATACCCATCAAATATGGCGCTAGCACAAATGTTGCTTGGCAGACTACTGAGGTGGCCTTTCTCCTGCTCTATAGCGTTTAGGTTGGACACCTGATCTGAGATCTCTCTGTACAGGATTACGTACTGCTTCAGGTTCAACCTTCGCTGGGACTCCACTCTGTTGAATTGGGAATTTACCTTCAAATTTGCAAGAATGAATAATATAAGTACATATAGGCCTACTTGAAACATTTCTAAACATAAAATCTGCAACCTCAATTTTTAAAGGAGCATGCTTGGGCACAATTTGAGTGGAAAATTTTCAAATGTTATTTTTCCACTTTTAATGTTAGCTAAATTATATCTAATGGTCAGTCAAAATTTGAATGTCAGTTTTTTTTTTAGTAATAAACGAGATGCAGAGCTCATACATGTAATTCTTTAAGCTTGTGCCATGTTTTGTTGTTTACACACCCTACATTTGATATTCTAGTAAAAGTTTCATTTATAATACAGCAGATTTCTAATGTCCGTCACATCTCATTTTCTTTTAAACATGACATTTTGTATTAAGCTATTCATTTGTCACAGAAATTAAAATTTTAGTATTGTGGTATACTGTGTGTCAATAAATGCAAGTGTCTCAGACATATGTCATAAGAAGGGGCAATAACTGTCATTCGTTTCTGAAAATAAGGTATTTTGGGTATTTACCTGAACTTTTTAATAAAAAGACAAACGCAACAAAAAGCATTTCGAAATGATTTTCAATGAAATATTAACTTTAATTAAATAAAATTTGAAAAGTCAAACCATGACCAATAATGCCCTTTTAAAATAACTTACACCTATTAATATGACTCAAGATTTAGAAATTAATGTCCAATACTGTAATAGCTACCTTACTGGAATTAAAAAAAAACTTTGATATTTTTTCTTTCTCCTTGTACACTACTGCATGCAGTGACTGGAATCATTAAATTTTATGGGGGCCCAATTTTCCTGGGTTTCATGGGCAAAATCTTTACTAAAATCAAGACACTCCACAAAATTTTTCTTTTTACATGAAATGAGAAATACCATGCATGGAGTGTCACCCTCAACTATCAAAAATGTGAGTAACCCTATCCCACAAACCTCAAACTGAAACCACCACCACGAATGACGAAATTTTTATTTGATGTCTAAATGTACCGAACAACATCCAAACAAAATCAGACCATAAGACCAAACAAAAATTTCAAGGAATCCACAGACCACAGTAATTCATTTTCAAAGCACACTCAAAATCTTACTTTCTGGCAAATTATCCTGACAGTTGTTTTCCATAGAATAGAGGAATCTGTTCCATTTTCTACTGAAAATAGTAACTGTTTCCCTTTTCTATCACAGAATGTTGATGTTCTGGAAAAATAGTTTTGAAGAGTTGTAAAAGTTTGAATTCTTCTGTAGATTAATCAGATAGATAATTGTAAAGTAAAACACAAGTATTGCATTGATCTGAAATACATTTAATGTAAAAGAGTAAATTTCTCTTGTTTACAAAACCTTTATTTCATAGTGACTTAATTTCTACAAATTAAAGCCTTACAATGTGTTAAGTTCTTCAACAGAACTAAGGAAGTGTGGGTAGGAGAGATTGGCTAGACATTTCAGAAGTGCGAGGTGAGACCGCAATTTGCTGTGCACAATTCCAAGCGTGTGCTCTGGATTTGGAAAACTGTTCCCTTGTCCCATCCTGCATCTACTAAAAGGAAAAATACAAAAAAAATAAACAAGCATTAAACAAGATACATAAATAGAAGCAAGGGCAAATACAAATCTACTTCTACTCAAACTAGATGTGTCAGTGCGACACGAATGCCCCCGCCTTACAGTGAAGTCTAATGAAGGAAATTCGTAAGGGGTGAAATTGAAAGAATTTTCAAATGCATGAACTGTGGCGTATCCATATATCAAAATTTGAGTTGAATGAGAGATAATGAACGGAAACGAAGAAATTTCTGATTTTTTCTAAGTTCAAGAGGGCTAACTCTGTCAAAAAATCATTGAATCATGACCAACTTCGTACTTGACCTGCATATTTCTGTACGTATTCCA
The DNA here is from genome assembly GCA_903981925.1 of Ostrea lurida. Taxonomy (NCBI): domain Eukaryota; kingdom Metazoa; phylum Mollusca; class Bivalvia; order Ostreida; family Ostreidae; genus Ostrea; species Ostrea lurida. The sequence goes on from CAJDSM010000006.1 coordinate 57,421, forward strand.
TATACCAAATTTGAGTTGAATGTGTGTAACCGTTGCATGAGATATGATAACGGAAACAAAAAATTCTGGGTTTTTTCTAAGTTCAAGAGAGCTAACTCTGTCAAAAATCATCGAACCGACCAACTTGCGAACTTGACCTGCATATTATAAGTGACGTATCCATGATACCAAATTTGAGTTGAATTGTGTGCAACCGTTGCAGAGATAATGAACGGAAACGAAAAGCATTTTTGGGTTTCTAAGTTCAAGAAGCTAACTCTGTCAAAAATCAATCGCACCATGACCAACTTCGAACTTGACCTGCATATTCCTGTGACGTATCCATATACCAATATTTGAGTTTGAATGTGTGCAACCGTTGCAGAGATAATGAACGGAAACGAAAAATTTCTGATTTTTTTCTAAGATCAAAAGGGCTGTCAAAAATCATCGGACCATGACCAACCAAATGACTGACGGAATGACAGAATGACGGCAACAGTCAGAGGTAACACTATATGCCGGCCATTTTATGGCGGGGGCATTAAAATTGGTACAAAATGATCATACCAGGGCAATCCACATCTCTTTAAAAGAAAGATTGCAAAATAAGCAAGGATATTGATTATACAAATCTGAAAATTATCACAGTTTCCTAAACGAAGTACCGGCTGGATAAAAGTGGGGTTTTTTTTCCTGAGTACTGTATTACTAATTTTCCCTGACATTAACCTACTCCTTGCACAAACATTATGGCCAATAAAACATCTAGATCTCACAATTTAAAGACCTTGATTTTGATATTTCAGACAAAACCCTTCTTTTCCTGTATCAAAACTGGCTTCACTTGACCTTGATCCTAGCTTTGTAGGTCCAAAACATACCTCCTTTTCATTTCTGAGCGATCCTAATGTGGTGTATCAAGTTTAACAGATCAAGGTCAAAGGTTAAGGTCACTGGAGTCACTTGACCTTGATTACTACTTGTAGGTCACAACATCCCTTATAATTATCATTTCTGAAGATTCCATGTCCCTATCGGTCATGGATTAAAGTAATGTGAGATTTTATGATAATTAGATCAAGGTAATGGACGGTACTAGTTTGTAGGCTACATCATTTTTATATATTTTATGAAGTTTCATGTCTCTATTGGTCCCAGTCCTATATTAATAACAACTTTACTACAATCACGATTAAGTCAAGTCACAGGACTCATTTGCATCTTGATCTAGTTTGAATCTTTCATTTCCTTTTTTCTATCAATTTCTGGTCTCTATGTGAAGGTCATACTGGTCAAGGTCACTGGAGTCCCTAGACCCTAATACTAATTTTAGATTTCATTAACCCTTTTATCATTTCTGAAGATACATGTCTCTACAGACCTGGTTCTGAATTAATATCAATTTATATGTGTCCAACATCAGAGTTTCAAGGTGAGGTCACTAAATTTCCTATTTAAGACCCTAGGACTCTATTATAGTTTGTCCATGTTATATTTTGAATTTTGGATTTAAATCCCCCAACACAGAGTTCTAAGTTAGACACCACTGCCCATTTGATCCCCCCCCCCCTCCTTAATCGGAAATTTTTTTTCTCTTCAAAATTCTAGCACAATAGATACATTGGTTGGTATCTAATACAGTAAATACCCTGTATCTCGAAACGATGGTTTATCTCGAATACCCTGCTAATGTCGAAGTCGCCGGCTGGGTCCCGCCAATTTTCCCTATATATAAATGAATTTAAAAAACTCCTGATATCTCGAACACGTTGTAATCTCGAATAACCCGCGTATGTCGAAGTATATTTTTCAAAGTCCCATGCACTATTTCACCTGGTTTATCTTGAAGTACAGTCAATTTTCCTGGCCTACTCAAGTCACGCATTATCGCGCCGTGGCTCTAGAACACTATGATAAATTGTGACCCATAGTCTACGCGTTGCCTTTTTCCAGATAGACCCGGGTTGCGATAATTAGTTTAACAGCTTGGGTTACTCAGTGCACTTTTTTAAGTCCGCCGCCAATTACGAAATAACACGCCGATTCAGTCAAATATCCTCCGTCTAAAATAAAAAAAATGTTGAAGATCGAATTTGGATATCTCAAACCCCCGGATGATTCGAAAGTTTTTTTTTAAGTCCCTTGGACTTCGAGATAGAGGTTATTTTGCTGTATTTTTTGTCAGCGGGGATGGCTACAGTTCTATGCAAGAGAAAGAAGCAGAAGAAACGGAGAATAATAAGATCTATGCAAAATATCCTCCACTTATCATTCACACCAAATTCTTCTTGTTAGCATTAATTCTTACTGAAAAGGAATAGACAACAACTCAAAACAAGATTAACATCCACTGTAAAAAAAAAAGAGATACCAAAATATTAACACATAGAAAATTCCATCTACTGAAAAAAGACACCAAAATAAAACAATTGCAAGTAAGATTGATACAGTTCTACATGGGATAGGAAACAATACTAATATAGAACAAACACATTACCCTATGCAGTACCGTACTGAAAGGAACGATAAAAACAGACAAGGAGGAAAAGCCGTACAAAAAAGGCCAATTTAACACTTTTCTAAAAGGATCAATTCGAGAGGAAGAATTTTGCAATCTCCTTGTGGAATTCACCATTTATCTATTAATAAGGTATTCAATGTTTCCTTGAAGAACTAAATATTGTAATCATCTACACCTGAACCCTGCATAAATTCTATGATAAAGCCCAGCACATTTATAGCTAATTTTTTCTTCTATAGGCTCTGGGGATTTTCAGAATGAAATATCAATTTCAAAAAATCACTCACTAACAATGAATTTACAATCTAAAACGTGGTACAGTGACGTACTCCACTTGAAATGTAAAAATACCAAGGATCTTTAAACCTGAGATCGTTATTCTCTTGATTTCTCGCCAGTGTGTTCACTATCTGATGATTTGTTATCGAAGCGTCAAAAACAGAGAGCTATTACATTCAAAACCACAATGGATAATACCATAGGGATAATGGAACTTAAATTCAGATAATTTATCCTAACATTTAACTGAAAACTTTTTATTATAGCAAATGAAATACGCCGTATAATTAAAGTTTCAAGGTTCCCCTGAGAAAAATCGCAGTGCTATCTAAATAAACTCAGGCTCTTCACAGCATCTTGACGGTCACAATGAAAAGTGCCATCTAATCGTATATGTCTAACGTCATTTCAAAAGGAAATCGTCACAAATACGTCTCTTTTCAGTCTTATTTACTACATGCTAACAAGATTTTTCAAATTATTTATGTTCATATCATTCTTTCTTTAGTTTTGGCTCACTCTCAAGATGTTTGGTTAATCTAACGAGTGCCAGATATTCCACTATACAATATATTTACTATGTATGACGTAAACCTGACAGATACTCTTCTTTTTATGGTGCGCGTATAATGGATCTCTCATTGCTAGAAGAGGTTAATGTACGTAACAATGTGAAAGTTTCACGATATTCTGCCATAGCCAGTTACATCTTTTGAATATATTTCTGGATTTATAGTGTTTGGGAGTAACTTGCTTACTTAGGGAATAACTGCCTTCATCATTTGTGATTTGCGGGCCGTTACATGCTGATTTAACGGTTGCACAACTGGAGTTTACTGAGTACTCCACCTGATTTCTGATCAATTTTGTTTTAATGAAACTAGAAACTGACAATGGTCAAGTAAAGGCCCCGCCGAGGGCTATCAAAGGCAAGTGACATCTGTAGAGCGTGCTGTGAACCAGAAATTGCTATACACTTTCTGCCTTTTCTTTGCAAGAGTACAATTATGCAAAGTTTTCAAAACTGTACGAAAAAACTTTTTGAGTTATCGCATCACAAATTCGGTTTACGCTCCGACGAAAAATGTTTGACGGCGGAAACCCAAGAATTTATACACTTCTGCCTCTCATGTGTACAAGTACAATTTGTGCAAGAAGTTTCAAAACTTGTACGATAAAAACTTTTTAGTTATAGCAATCAGCAACTTCACTTATCGCATCACGACGAAAAAATGTTGACAGACAAACGAACGGACGGATGGGAACCTAGAATTTATACACTTCTGCTCTTATTGTAGAGTACAATTGTGCAAAGTTTCAAACAAACTTATAACTCAAAACTTTTGAAGTTATCGGTCCAATCAAAAATGTTGACGGACGGCCGGACAATTGAATTACTATAAGGCACGCATCTTCATGCGGGGCCCTAATTATTTATAAAAATGTTGCCTTGTTTGTTATTCTATACATGTACATCTTAGTATACAAACGATCTAAGTGACCACAAGGCATTTGATAATTTATTTGAATGATTTAATTCTCTATACATCTCTCGGTCATATTTGATGGTGAATCGCAAGGATGCTTGCGATATCAATCCATCAATTGTAAAATTAATCGTCCTCGACCACTAGTTACTAACTAAGCATATTGGTCACACGGACAGGCAATAGCAATTTTATCGACATTTTCGATTTTCTATGATTTTGCCGGCAAGGACCAATGATTTCGGAGACATCTGCTTTATACTGCAGCATCCTCATGGGAAATCTCATAATTGTTAAAGTGCTCACAATCAGTTGATGCTATTGAACTGTAGTTTAATCAGCTCTATATTCAGTGCTTGCGCAATAGCATTATCTGGACCCTTGGGACTTGTTTTCCTACCACTTCAAACTCAGACCTCCAGGACACTGTCGAAATTCAATAGTTACTTTAGTCTTTTGCTGGACAAGCATTTTAAAAATTAACATTTCGCCAGTTTCCGGCATTGGAAAGTTATGCAAAGGCCCAAAAAGCATAATAATATTCTTTTGGGTTGGAATGAAATACAGAGCCATAAATATTGTGTTTGAGCTTATGTTAATTTTTCTGGAAATGAGGGGCTATAATCGTCATACTTTTTGATCGTCAATATAACCAATTTTTCAACAACATCAAAGATCGTCCGACAGCGAATATAGTTTTCAAAATGCTGTGTGTTACAATACTGGCCAATCATTATATGTGTGCAGAATTAAGCCTTTTAATCACATATAATGTTAATTATAACTGATGCTGTGTAAATCATAAAATTTACCTTGAGCAGGGTAGACCCTGTGACAAGATTACACAGGAAAAGATTTTACTGTCTCTGGGTTTTTTCGACGACTTTTTATAAGTCTTGGGGTTTTTCGGTGTCACATTTGAAAAAAATGATCAATATGGCGGCAGTGTTTGAAACTCGCTATACATTGGCTGACAATGCCGGGCTATACTCATAAAAGTGTTAGCGCTGCCAGAGATCCCACTAGCCATGAATTTCTTTTTATAAAATTTGAAACTGCACTTTTTTTTTTTATCCATTCAAGCATAATTTGACCCTTTATTCACAACTTCGATCCCAATCAATAACAATTGAAGACCTAATGAATGTCTGGACTCTGCGTCCGCCGCCAGCTAATCAACTTATAAAATTTTGTAATAAAAATTTTTCTGTCAGTTCAGCATGGTATTAATCTCCTAAAAATCATATGAAACGCTGAAAATAAGCAGAAAATGATAACTAATATCTGGTCGATTTTTTAAATATTGTTAGTTTGAAAGGGGTCGTGTCATTTATGAGATTTTGCAATTTTTTTTAAGTTTGAAGGGCAAATAACTTCCATAAAATTGTAGCCGGATCACAATTTTCCTGCTAATATGCACAACTCCTGTAACAATATATGTCTTACTGTACTACAAGTTCTCGTTGAAATTGGTTGGGTTAAGTTTCAGGAGTTTGCGATGACCAAGAATCATTTATTAAGATTTCTAAGATTGGAGAGGCATACTTCCGTAAATTAGAGGTAATATCCTGCTAAATAATGCACAACTACATATGATGTTCTAATGTAACCAATGTCTACCAAGTTCGTTGAATTTGGTTGGGTAGTTTCGAGGAGTTGCATACAAACTAATTGGGAGGACGGACAGACAGACGGAGTGACCAACTCTAGAACTGCTCCGCCCGGTTGGAACGCAGGTAAAATGTTGACGTTATTGCCAACTCAATTACCAATTACGAAAATAGATTAAGCATGCTAATTTTTCTCAGCGAAAATTTGACACGTTCGGTCGGGGGTTTGTGCAAAGAAAATGTGTTTGCCAGTGGCAGAATTTCTGCTCTCGTGGTGGTCGGCTTATGGTTATTCAACACTGTATGGCGGTCAATTTTTTTGTTGCTGAAATTTGAAGTGATGGGAAATTTTAAATAATTTTTAAGCGGAGGCGGGCTCAAATCCCGAATTTATTAAATCTCCCCCGCGGGAGAATCCAATCATATGTTGAGACCAGTAAACATTCTGCGCATGAAATTGTTTCCTTAAACCTACATTACATACAGCAGGACTGTATCAGTCAGTGAGCTTTAATACGAGCGAAGCTCGGCGCGGGCCAAAGGCCGTCCGCGAAGCAAGGCTCTAAAGTAACGACCGTATGTTAAGAAACAAAACTCAAAATCAGCAAATAGCAAAACAAATCATCTCGACATACGTTCAGGATTTTCGTGAGCATAATGGGCGCCAGCATTTTTTATTAATATTGTTTCAACAAATATTCGAGTAAACCTAACTGTTTACACAATATGTAACTCTGCATGTAATTTGTTATTCAACACTATTTCTTCAAAATCAGTAAGTATACATTCTTTTTGTTGCAGCTTTTACCTAATATTGATAGAAAACTAGATAATGTAAGTACGTCGACTTAATAGATGAACGAGTACTAGTTACAGTTTCAATAATTTAAAAAAAGTAGATGCGCTACCTTTTATACAATTTTAATTTTCCTTGGTAAATTTTTTTTCATCTAGAAGTCTTTTCGATTGCAAAACGGAATGTATTTTTGTTGTTTATAATCGTTGTTTGAAGAAAACATTGACGTTAGATGTACGTCACATGCACTAATTTGCTGACGTTAGATGTAAACGTCACAAGACGTACGCCAGCTGACGTTATATTTCCGCATTACTGTGACGTCGTTATTGTCGACAGTGACCGTGGCACTGTGACGTTGATTAGCTTATGTTTTGTTTTCTTCAGCGCAATAGGAAAAACGCATTTTTTAGTAATAAATATTCTATTTTCTATTTTTACTGTACTTAAATAAATTATGATTAGC
>CAJDSM010000006.1:73913-87519 GCA_903981925.1 Ostrea lurida
CCTTAAATTATAGAATTACTTACACCATTAAGTAATCTAGCATTAATTGGAGTTAAATGGTATTATACTAGTCCTATAGTTTCATATAAACCAAAGCGAATTGATGTCTGAAATTTCATCAAGACAACAATCTGTCTTAAGTGACAATCATTCACTAAGTTTCTCATCATTCCTCAATCACCGTATGGATCAAGCTTAGTACAAATTCATGGGCACAATCGTGTATGTTCTTCATGTGGTCGCAGATTCAGATTTATTATTGGAGTTTTAGGCTCACCATGAGACGTTTCGCTGTAAGTCGCCGCAAAACCGAAAAGTAACTACTGTGGAGTTGGCCGAAATACTCTCAGGTGTCAATGGATAAATTACTAGTATTGGTAAAAAGGTACTGATCTATGCGGTCACAATAAACATCGGTAACAGAAAACAAAGTCAGGAAGTACGTACAGTTCAACACATATTGTAACTATTCAGTGATCACTACATGTATATGATTCGCAAACTAGTGCTATACTATTATAAGCCTAATCGCGAGAGTACCCGAGTTAGAAAATTGCGAATAACGTTACTTGAACTTTAACAAAGTCACTCTGAGTAATTTGGTTATTAACCCTCCATGTCCCCTGCTTAAACACTTAAAACGCATTTATTAATTGGTATTATGCAGGCAATATGACATACGGTGGTTCCTCTCTGTCATAATACAAAGTAAAGTTTCTAATATATCATACGCATATTCAAAAAAGCTCAATATGTCCTCTACTTGCGTATCATGCACTCCAGAATCAACTGAATGCAAGACACTATACACCCAATAATGCTAATGGTCATGGTTTGTTAAGAATAGCGTGGTGATCTTGAACAAAAATTACCTACGCATAACCGTGTGTGAATCTGATATTTCAGTACGCCATTTTATGACACAAAAACATGAGAAAGTGATCAAATTGTGCAATAGTTAATAAGTTCAATCATGTACACCTGAATCATGTTTGTAATTATTGGATACTTCTAACAATGCCATAACGTTCATGGGTTTTTTTGCTTTATCACCATATATTAATCGATAAGATGGATTTAGCTAATCAAATCTAGTTTAACCAAAATCTCGTCCTATATTTGAATCATAAAGCATATATTAAATTGCAATGTATCCAAATATGAAGCACATCCCTTCATTTTCACTAGTGCGCTGATCGTTACTGGTTAAATAATTTTTACAAAGTTCGGTGCAGTCCAGTGATAGCTTAATACTCACTGGACATAATGTGAAGAAATATCTTATGAAATATAGGTTATAGAGTATATGGATAATTAAGACAAAGATAATTCGCATTATTCATTAGTCAACGTATTAATATGAGTTAACAAGGAGTATATAGTAGAGGTACTATAACGCGCAAAAGTTCCCTTAATTCCATCTCGTTTTTATTATCTAATACACTCCTTACGAGAGTAATTCAGTTTCTTGAACTAGATATTCTTTCTCTTCACTTATGAATTTAAATATTGAATAACCTTTTAGAACATTTCCTGCTTCTAAAATTAAATAAGTTTTCGATATTCGAGAGGGCAGACAATTTTGTAGAACTCACCAATCAAATCTTGCACACACAAATAGAAGGTAATTTTATGTCCAATTGTATACGCTAGATGTTTGGTAAACTAGACGACTCTCATTGGTCTCCGCCAAAGATCACCTTATAAAAGCATATTATCTATAATGAAACCCAAGGCACTGCCAGCTTTCGACTTGCATTCCTTTCTTTGTAAGTAGTTACTTATTGGGTGCGCGAGCAAAAGGTCAAGGAAAAGTCTCAGCGATCTGTAGAACTAGAAATACCATATTGTACTTGAGATAAACACTTTTTGCACTTATTGTGACTATTGTTAGTGATTAATCACAGCTCCTATGTAGAACTGCACACCCAGCCAAAAACCTCTATTTGTCCATTATACCGAGGGAGACAGTGCCCAGGTCGCCATATCTTTTGATCTAGACTAATATGAAGCTATTTATTCTATTTATCAAGAAATTAGCACTGAAGAATTATACATATAAAAACATCTTACTATTCATTGAAATTCAAGTACATAAAAATTAGACCGGTAGACTTTCCTAAACACTAAAATTAATTCCCTTGTAGAAATGTCCAAACAAACTCGTAAGGCAAAGATGCATCATTTTTAATTTCAATTGATGTGACCAACCCTTGCACATCGACCACATCGAGTAGTCACCAATTGGATTTGTTAAGGCTGTCAGTGGATGTAGACAGCTTAGGTCTAAGTGAAATAAAATCGAATACATAAATAAACTATAATAAAACTAATGGGTTAGGGATGCAAGGAGGCAAAAATTAGCATGATCAGAATAATAGAAGTTTCTAATTATGATAATTGTTTGTAACCGTGGACTCAGCCCCTGTGATTCAGTGTTGAAGGGTCGGGTAACTCCAAGCTTTTGTTTACATATTTTGTTGCAGCGCTACTTTACATATATTAGTCTCTGCACATGGTCATTTCAGAAGCACCATGCAAAAAAAGCCAAGAAAAAACTATGGCAGAATACGACTTATAAAGTGGGTCGGTGGGGAAATCCTACATATTATTATGATAAATTTGAATATCGTTTTGTATATTATTTTAGTGCAATTTGTTAAGAATGTGGTGTGGTGGTGGCTGTGTGTGGGGGGGGGGGGCAACGGAGGGGGGGGAGGTGTTGTTACAAAAAACACACATTCAGGTGCCTGCAAGCTATTCGGTGTCATCATATGGCCAACAGGGACAGATCAATGGAAATGAAATAGATGTGGTCACTGAAAAAACAGCCAATAATGAAAATATCCCTGTTTATGCATGAACGAGATTTATACTTATGCATGGTGGATAATTGGAAATTTTCAATAAAATGAAATTACTGGATCAAAAAGAACATGTGGGTGGGTGTCTGTCACGATATAGCAGTTTAAAAGCTATTTTGAATCAAGTTTTGAGTAAAAATTTGTTTCACTTCCTTGTGTTTTTATTAGGGATTTAGGTATTATACTTTGTAGACAAAATTATCGGTTCCTGTGTATGTTGTGAATTTATAAATGTGTAAAGGTCAGTATGGGTTCAAATCGATCAGTGGCCAGATATGCTTTGTTTGGTGAAACACTGCCTGGATATGCATGAAGTTTAAATTGGGTTCAAATTTCATTACAATCCGCTGATGGCCTTAAACATAATAATATCCATGTGTTTCCCTTAATCCCGTACTCGACCCCCAAAAGAAATCGCGCGACGGAAGATTTTAATTGCAAATTTTTATGGTGGATTTTTTTTTTTATCGAAATCCTAAATTGGCTCCTATGACACAGGAGGATCCAAATCGAGAAGATAAACCGTTTTGATGACTCTCCCAGAGGCTTCGTCACGAAAATACTGACCTCTAGTCTATTCTATAGATTGTTAAATATAGAATCAGACGGTCAATCAAATTAACAAATAGATAAAAAGTTCATGTATGACGGTTCCCACTTGTGTCCTCCTTCCCCCCGACCCCAGGTCCATAACAGTATTTATATAACCCTCCTACCTTTCTACAACCGCAACCTGATAAAATTTGCAATAAAATTCTTCCGGTCGCGCCGATTTTTTGGGGTCAGTCGGGATTAGGGAAACAAATGATATTTTATTTTAGGCCTCAGCGTTTAATGAAGATTTGAACCCAATTTAAACTTCATGCATATCCAGGCAGGTGTTTCACCAAACAAAGCTATCTGGCCACTGTCGATTGAACCCAACTGACTGTTACACATTATAATTACAACATCACAGGAACCGATAATTTTGTCTACAAGTATAAATACCAATCCCTAATAAAAACACAAGGAATGAAACAAATTTTTACTCAAAACTTTGATTCAAAATAGCTTTTAAACTGCTATTATTGTGACAGACACCCACCCCAATGTTCTTTTTGATCCAGTAATTTCATTATTTATTGAATTTCCATTGATCCACCATGCATAAGTATAAATCTCGTTCATGCATATAACCAGGGATATTTCATTATTTGGCTGGTTTTTTTCATGACCACTCTATTTCATTTCCATTGTCTGTCCTGTTGGCCATATGATGAACAAAGTCTCAGGCACCTGAAGTGTGGTTTTTTGTAACAACACCCCCCCCCCCCCCCCACACACCACATTCTTAACGAAATTGCACTAAAATAATATAAAAACGATAAATTACTATCTTAATAATAGTAGATTTCCCGCGAGGACCACTTTCATAAGTCGTTCTGCATAGTTTTTTTTCTACTTTTTGCATGCTGTTGAAATGACCACTTGTGAGAGACTAATATATGTAAAGGTACGCAACAAAATATGTAAACAAACAGTGGGCTACCCGCTTCAAAACTGAATCACAGGGTACAAACAACTTTATCAAAAGAATTTCATTGATCAGCTACTTGCCTCCTTCATCCTAACCATTAGTTTTATTAGTTTTATTAGTTGTATTCGAAATATCATTTCACTAGACCTAAGCTTCTACTTCCACTGACAGCCTTAAAAATCCAATGGTGACTACTCATGGGTCATGTGGAAGGTTGGTCACATCAATTGAAATTAAAATTGATTGTGTGTTGACTTTTTCAGGTATTATGTTTAGAAAGTCTACCGTCTAATTTCTTATGTAACTTTGAATTTTACAAATATAAGGTTTTAATTATACATCTAATAAATAACTACATGTAAATCTGTAAGTTTCACATGTTGGTCCTGTGACAATGGGTTTGATGTTGAAGTCTACAAAGCTTTTATCACTAATATCCAAAGCAAAAAATGTTTATCTCAATACAATATTGTACAGTGTACCGATGGTGAGTTTTCTTCCTTATATGGCAATAGAACTCAAAGCAGCTAGCTGCATGCTTAGGATATGGATGAAGAGTAGTTTAAAGCAACAATGAAAATATCTTTGTTTGCAGATTATTGTTTACAAATTTTGAATATGAAAATTAATTAAAGAAAATGCAAAAGGTGATTTCAATTAAGAGAACCACATGCAGAATACTAGTACATGTATTATGCAAATGAGTGGAGTTGGGACTGGTAGGAGACACTTATCACTGTACAATTACTTACAGAATGCATATTAACTTTATTACAATATACTACATATTTATAGATCTTAGATTAGCGTAAACTGCCCGTGTAATTTACCGTTACATGAGTGTAACATACATACATTAATCAAATAAAGATTTTGTTAAATTGTGTATTATCTTGTATAAGGGTGGGACCGTTATGCATTGTTAGAGTATCAATAATTACAAAATATTAAATCAGTTACATGATATTAAAACAAATAGTTTCATTAAAATTGCATGAAAATCAGATTACACACGTTAGCAGTTTTTCAAGATCAAGCTTTTAACAACATTAGCATATGAATGATGGTTTAATCATGAGTACCAGATAATTTTTTGAAATTATGATTCAAACTTAACTGTGTTTAAGAAAACTCTATGTCATTTGCCTGCATGTATTTATCATTAAGTAAGACATGAGAACAATATAGATACTTTGTTAGACTGAAATTTAATGGATGTCTGGATAGGATTGACAACAATATGTGTGTATGATAATGTACTGTACGTACTTCCTTGTCGCTTTATTGCAAAAAGTCCATTACAATCACACACATGGAATATTTCCCGTGAAGTGTCAGTTGCGTATTTATGATACCTTAAAAATACTCCAATAATAAATCTGTAATCTGCTGACCACATGAGAACATACACATGTGCATGATTTGTACCTAAGCTTGATCATGGTGTTAGGAATATGAGAAACTGTGAATGATGTCACTTAAGCAGATTGTTGTCTTATGATGAATTTCAGACACAATCTTTGGTTGATATGAAACTATAGGACTAGTAATACCATTTAATCCAATAATGTAGATTACTAATGTGTGAGGTAATTCTATATTTTTAAGGGGTACTTTTATGAAATTTTAATTGAATTAAGGTCACATGATTGGTTTAATGTAATCAGCATTACAACTGTATTGGCAGCCTTTATTGGCAAGGAGGCAAATTATTAAAGGACAAATAATGAATTATTGATATACAGCAATTAGTGTGAAACTTTTTAACTGCATGTGAGGTATACATGCTCGATAAGCATTGATTTTTTTTTTTTTAAATATCATTTCAAGTTTCTTATGTGTTGGGAGGGGATTTACACAGATATGACTTGTTCTGTGATGTAAGTATATGGATGATTTTTTTTAAAAATCTTTACAAATCACTGTTTAATGGTAGCTTGCTTCTTATATGTATGCTGCAGCAGCTGCTTGTTTAGTTTTTCCCGGTATAAACAGCTAATTTTTCAGACGAGTTGACCCTAACAAATGTAATTTCCTGTAATTAATTAAAGTAACCCATTTAGAATTCTATTTCAATTTTAGCAAAGTTTTAAAAAAAAAATTATGAAAGTCAACAAGTGGAAGATTATAAATTCACGATGCCACAAAACCACCAATGCTTCTAATATCAATGATTTATGGCAATAAGAAGAACGTCCTGAGGAAATAAATGTAGCTGTCAGAAATCCCAAATTTAGATGGTGTTGAATTCGAAGTGACATTCAATTGGTGACATTTCTGCCTCTTTAGTCTTATTGAAATTAGAAATAAAGCAGAAAGGTGAACAAGACATCATTAGAGTTTAAAAGGAGGTCATTTTTTGTAAATGTACATTTAATGGTCAATGACTTGGCAAGTAAGGTCAAATAAGTAATTAAGATTTGAGAGAGAGATCATGCAAGAGGTGTCACATTTACTGGATGAGTGATCAGGAGTCTGATGTGTGCATAAATACATGGCTGTTTAAGTGTTTTACAATTGTTCTCTATCAATGTCAGGTGTGACAATGACAGTGATTTTCGCATCACCAGTCTCACCTAGTGGATGCACATCCGTCCATCTCTCCACCTTTTCTCTGTTTGTTTTGGTGGAGTTGTACTTTCAGACAAAATGGTCATCAAGATCACATCCAAAGTCATTCAGGGTTGTGACAGGTGACACATCTCACTGGCGGATTTAGAGGGGGACACACACACACACACACCCACCTAAAATTTTCAAAGATTAGGGTACTCAGGAATATATATGTATAATGTGCACACATCTCAATCAATTCTTATGTCACAATTATTTACCTGCCTGTCATTAGCTTGTAAGAGAGCAAGGCGGTAACCAGGGGGGTGCACCCCCACTTTAAACTGAAGATACTGAAATCTCTCAGTTTTTGCCCCCTGGACCTCCTACCAGGGTCCATCCTGGATCCTCTAAACCTAGCCCCCCCCCCCCCCCCCCCCCGACGCAATGAAAATGCTAAATCTCTCAGCTTTCGGGGCTTCGTCCCTTACCCCCTACAAGGTTATTCTGGACCAGCTGTGCGGCCTGACTAGCAGCCTTTAAATCTATACCTAGTCTTGATGCGGTGTTTTGTTTTGGCCCCCTGGAAATTTCTGGTTACGGCCCTAGAGAAGGTGTAACTTCACCTTTAAGGGCTAATATGGTTTAAATTTTACTTCCAAAAAAAATCACTGAAATTCGGAGCTTCTGGGGTTCCCCTTGGACCCCAATCAGGCATTGCCTGGACCCACTAGGGGCCTTAAGGTGGCCCCCAGACCCCTGTCTCTGAAAAAAAAAATTCACTCGCCCCCCCCCCCCCCCTCCCCCCGTTAACCAGAATTCCTGGATCCACCCCTGCATCTGGTCTTTGTCTTAATGCTTTAGTTTATGGTGAATTAATTTAAATGAATCTTACAATTATTTGGCTTGTTTTGGAGGGAGAGAGGTTAAATAGCAAGAGTGATTTTCATATTATTTGTAAAATTATACATTTCTTGATACAACCCCTGCAGCAGAGAGATTTTCTAAGAATATCTAAAGACTAAGGGTTATTCTTCAACAATACTGTCAAATGACAAATTGTTTATTTCTGTTTTACTTTGGTGATGCTTGTAACATGTACAAAGTACTCTATCATAGGAGATGTTCACCCTTGACACTATAATGGGGTTTTACTGCAGAGAAAAAGATGTGGTTGTGTTTTTATTTGTCCCTTTAAAAGGAGATAAACTTCAGATGAATTAAATAATTTTTCCACTTTTTAATATAATTTATGTAAGTGTGAGGCCGTAGATTGCACAATTATAAGGGTATTATCTTATTACACAAAACAAAAAACAGAACCTGATGAACACTACTCACAATACAAACTCAGAATCCGATTAACACTACTCACAGTACAAAAATCAGAATCCAATGAACACTAATCACAGTACAAATTCAGAATCCAATGAACACTACTCATAGTACAAAAATCAAAATCCGATGAACACTACTCACAATACAAACTCAGAATCCGATGAACACTACTCACAATACAAACTCAGAATCCGATGAACACTACTCACAATACAAACTCAGAATCCGATGAACACTACTCACAATACAAACTCAGAATCCGATGAACACTACTCACAATACAAACTCAGAATCCGATGAACACTACTCACAATACAAACTCAGAATCCGATGAACACTACTCACAATACAAACTCAGAATCCGATGAACACTACTCACAATACAAACTCAGAATCCGATGAACACTACTCACAATACAAACTCAGAATCCGATGAACACTACTCACAATACAAACTCAGAATCCGATGAACACTACTCACAATACAAACTCAGAATCCGATGAACACTACTCACAATACAAACTCAGAATCCGATGAACACTACTCACAATACAAACTCAGAATCCGATGAACACTACTCACAATACAAACTCAGAATCCGATGAACACTACTCACAGTACAAAAATCAGCATCTGATGAACACTACTCACAATACAAAATCATAATCCATTGAACCCTACTCAGGGTACAAAATCAGAATCCAATGAACACTACTCATAGTACAAAAATCAAAATCCAATGAACACTACTCTAGAATTTTTCACTCATATGGAGTTGTCACCATTGTCGGTGAAAGGCTACAAAATTAAGGCCTATGAGCTCAGTGCTTACTGCTTTTGAGAGGGATTTTCATCGTACCATACCTGCTGTGACATGGGGAGCCGGTTTTTGCAGTCTCATCCAAAGGACTTCCCCATTTAGTTGCCTCGTATGACAACCAAGGGGTACTGAGGACCAATTCTGACCCAAATTCCCATGGGACTAAAATCTGATGAACCCTACTCACAGTACTAAAACCAGAGTCTGCATGATGAACTGCTGTACACTGTTACCCAGTGTTATGCAGAGTGGCATTTCATTATCTGAAACCTGGTGTAAAAGTTGCAGGCTTGATGTTAAAAAAAAAGAGTGAACTTTCAATGTTGAATGCATGCTGTTAAAGTTCAGAGCTAAATCATCTTGTACTAAGATGGTATGTCTTTGATTATTTAGGTAGGATGTACTATATATATCCTTTTGGTAAACCTGAACATGGGTTTGAAGGAATTCCTGTACGCGCATCTCTAATTTTATAGTTCACAATGGTCATCCATATTGAGCTTCGCTCTTAGAGCCATTCATGGAGGGAAACATGATATGGAGTGATCATGTCGCTTTATAAAGGGAGTGAACTCTGAATGACATAGGAGGAAAAAGTGCAATGGAAACTACAGGCAAGCATTGTGCAGCTGAAAACATATAACTTTGAAGGCAGTCTTTTATTAAATTGTGCTAAATCATATCAGACATTGATGCATGTTTTTGACATACACTTTTCAATTTTACAATTTTTCATAAAGTCATGTAACATTTTTTTTTTTATCAGTATCACAGAAATTGTCTTATCACCCCCCCCCTCAACCCCAGGTCTTAATACTATAAATATATAGTTCAGTACTCGATCATTTCCAAACTGTTACAGTACTATTCAGTGGTAGAAGAGACACAACTAACTTCCTTCTGATAGCATTCACAATGACAGACAAAGAATGTTTGAAATACCTCCATGCTTATTTATATTGATGGTTATATCATACCCAGTTAAAGAATAACATGTTGCATTCTTTATCTGTTATCAATTATCATGAAATTCATCATTGTTGTTTCACAATAGGCTGAGATTGGACATGTGATTGTGTATCTGTGTAAGATAGGAGATCATGTATACAAACTGGAAAATGATGTCATTTAGTACATCAATATGCAAAATTTTTTATGCTTTGTAGGGTTTACACTTTAGCATCAACATGTAGTTCCTATGCTTTATCGGGTTTGATCCTTTGTTAAACATGTACAGTGGAGCCTCGTTAATCCGGACNTAATTATTCATTGTTTTAATGAATGTGATTTTATGTATATTTAATTTGTGATACAGCCTTTTATGAGTTTTAAAAATATAGGTCTATTCATATTCTTGAACTTGGAGCTTTTCTAAATGTACCATACATGTTCATGCACAGTGGAAATTGAAGTGGAGATAAGGGTGTGGTTATATTGAAATGAAGTCGCTTTTCTTCCTCAAGGCAAATGGACCCATGATGAATTAATGAAGTCTGGGGTATACAGATGACCAAGATGTTCTTGAAAGTATGCGCTTAACCCCAGCGTCACCTTCAAGGTTCACACTGAAAGTCACATTCTGCAATGAAGGACAAATTAACACAAAAATGAGATTTATAGAATGTAACCTGAGACACAGGGACGGGGACAATAGGTACATCTACACCGGCCCAATAAGACACCTGATAGCCCAGACAAAAGTGGGTGAATTTAAAGCACATCATTATGAATAAATTGGTTACCTTGATTGAAATTGTTGAAAACCTGATACAGCGAAGAGAATCTCTTTAGGGTTTGCATCAAAATTTGAATCAGATTGTAGGTATTCTTATTGATATTTCCACACATCTATCATTCAATTTATACAATATGCTATTGATATATACTTATACTTAAGTTTTCAAATCTTAATGCAGACAATTTCCTGCTATTACTCATGAGACTTTTGTAATGTTACTATCCATTTTAAGGTGGAATGCTACACCAGAGAAATTTTATGTGGATGAAAAGTAGAGGATATATGTTAAACAATATTTTGAAAATTGATAAAATCAAATTTACTCTATTTCATCAAAAAATGCAGTTTTAGTAGAAAGCAATTTGAAAAAAAAATTAAAAATCCTGCTGGAATCTTAACATTGGCCATAACTTTAACTTTTGATTGGTAAGTGATAGACTTTTCAAATTTCAAATGCGTAATTCTTTTGGCAAGCCCCTTCCACTAGCATGTGGAATCCAGGGGCATCAGTGTTTCACAAACACATCTTGTTAACTTTTTCTGTGTACATGTGAGCTTGACTTTTAGGTCCTCTGTGGACGCCACTGTGTATCTCCGTGTAATTACAGTACATCTATGTCAACAGCTGGCAATTCTAACGGAAATGAAAGTAGAATGTAAATTAAACAATTATTAAAAGGAAAAATATCCGTACAGAAATAGATTACTGGTTTCCTCCTATTGTATAGGATGTCTACATACTACATGTACATGTGTACTTCTATCAAAGAAATACATTTCAGTTTTGATGTATGAGGGCCGGTGCAATTCATGAAAAGCTTGCCCTGTGCTGGTGTGAAGTGTTGCAGTTCATTCCCTCATGTATCTAAATCCAAAATGAAATTTCCTATATATATTTTCTATTTTCATTTCTGACAGAATTCCTAGCTGCTAAGATAGATGTGATATATTTGTTATTAAGTTATATTGGGTAGCAAACATCTTATTCTGATCAAAGCCAGTTTTCGGACCAGTTGGTGATATCGATTGTTGTGATGTCATACAAATCACGCGGTGCGGAATCTGCATAATCATTACCAAATATATGATAAATAGTAGAATAAGATGAGTCCTTGGTTTAGGTATAAAATGTAGAAAAAATTAAGTCAAAGATTTCATACTTAAACGCCCCAATGGCTTATTAGTGAATACATATACACAGACTTGACAGTCAAACCACGTTATCTTGAACTCAGTGTGACTGAAAAAAATATTTGAGATATCGAGGGTAAAATACATAAAGAATTAGTGGTTGGGACTTCCAAATCACTTTGACATATATCATGGTATTCGAGATATCAGTGTATACGATACCGAAGTTCGACTGTGTGCATGTGTGTGTGTATATATATATAAATTATATATATGCATGGTATAATTCTTAGATGGGAATAAATTAATAAATTTCAGTTTGCCCTGGAAGGCAGTTGACAGTTGGCAATGAATTGGTGTCAAGACGTGTTTGTACAGTTAATAGTTTTTGTGACAGCTAGGGTTTCTTGCACACAAAAAAAATTACAGCCCCAAAAAGACTTATGTTCTAGTTACATTTACTGGTGTGTCAATAGCGGTATGGTTACAATGCTCAAGGTTATAAACACCCAGTCTTTATATGAAGTGTTGACGCTCGGATTTTTCACCACTGTAGGTAATACATTTACGATTTTTGGTAGTTGATTGTTCCATTATGATATTGAAATGGTGGTCAAAGAATTAAATATGTTTGCTGATGCATATCACATGTTTAAAATGGACATGCATTCACCTTTATGTTAGCAAACGGATATTTGATGATTTAAAGGGTTTTTCATGTAACCGATAAATGGTTTCCAAAGTTGTTATCCAGTAAGTGACCAGTCGGGCTAATTATGGTCATCTGTGTGACTAATCAGTTTGGTAAACACAAACATAGTAAAAGCCTGCATGGTCAGCGATTTTCTGGTACACGTATCATCAACTTGTTTAATCCTGTAATGTGGGCTGTGTAAATTGTCTGGTACATTAGTGAAAGGATTTGCAGATTTTGAGTTCACTGGACTAAAATTTCATATATCACCTTGACTAACTATACACTTAGATATATGCATGCATGGTCTTAGAAAAGACAATGCCAAACCCTTCAGATACTAACTGGTGGGGGGGGGAGCGGGGGGGTGGATTCACTTAAATATCTTCAGAATGCACCAAATAGTTTGTCATTTGAAGTATATAATGTATAAGAAAAATCAATCATGTTGTAAACAGCTATTGATCTGAATAATAAGCATGTTTGACCAGTTTCAAGGTAAATATTCTAAATGCCCACAAGCCATACAGCAGGTGCACTAAATAAATGGCAAAGAGCATTCATTACATTCAATATTTCAGATGGCAAAAGGGCAAATGGAAAATTGGGCATTATGCAAAACTGTTGTGTCAATATTTTGGCATGGCTATACTCAAAAACCTAGCTTTATCTGTCAAACTTTTCATGTAATCTGTTACAAATACAACTGGTCCCGTGTTTCCTTTCATTGACTTCAAATTGATTTTCTGTGGTATGTCTATTCACTGGCTCTATAGATAAGAAATTCTATACAATCATAAAAAAATTCAACTACTCTCAATTTAGGGTATGTATATGCTGCAGACAGGTTTTTTTTATCCATTTGTGACTGTGAAATATCACCTGAAAACTTTAAATGTTTTTTGGTTGTGAATACATATATATTGGGCCCTATAGTTGAGATCTGTA
>CAJDSM010000006.1:88006-126098 GCA_903981925.1 Ostrea lurida
AACTGTGAAGCGTAAAAGACATTATCTATATTTTAAAGTTTGTGCAAATATTGTCCTTGTAGGCCTCGGGAAAATATAAAGTATAGGTATAGATATTAATCATGGGTAGCCACTGGTAAGGAAATATACACTGATTAGTGGTGAGGGGGGTTGTCAAACTTAAACCTGCGGTGTGAACGAGCTTACCATTGTAGTACTGTTACTGTGTAGTCATTGATGGACTATAGCCTATGTTCTGTGTGTGGCACATAGAAAAATCATGGACTAAAGCAAAGGATTTTATGGATACACAATTGAGGTATTCATCTGCTTTTGTTTGGAGGAAGGGTAGAAGATACCTTAGTGTATGAGATGTTTGTAATCCTGGACATCTATGACAATAACGCTTTGTGATTTATGAGAGGTCTTGGAGTTGAGGCCTTTAGATATCTGTTTCTTTATTCAGACAACAATTTTAAGGATCGGAGATTAAACCCTTGTTTATTGGGCAGGTTGACAGATGAGATAGGGGTGTGTATTTTTTAATCTTCCGAGACTTAAAAAAAAAAATCTACCCTTTTCGAAAAGGATTACTCTANAGAGATTAAATCCTTGTTTATTGGGCAGGTCGACAGATGAGATAGAGGTGTGTATTTTTTAATCTTCCGAGAATTAAAAAGAAATCTACCCTTTTCGAAAAGGATTACTCTAGCCAGATATATACTTTCCTATTTTTGTAACACAATATGAATCGAAGCAGAATGAATTACCTACATCTGCTCAATGGGATCGATTGAATGATCAGAGCCTAGCTCTTATCTTTGTTGTTTTATTGTGACAGATTATGTGATCGAGAGTGGGTGAAAGGCACTCTGTCATTGTGTATAGATCACACCAATCTCCTTCTGTCAACAAATCAAAGTGAAAGTCCTGGGCCAGTCTAGTGTCCATGTGTAGAAAGGGGGCCTACGATTTACATCTACACTACACATACCTGTGTTTGTTGTTTTTACAGGTAACACAGATCATCAATAATCAGATCATGGAGGTTTAATGATAGCATCACGAAAGATTGAGAGAGATCTGGAGTCTACAGTTATGAGATGTTCTTCCTACACATGTAAGAAAAAAACCCTAGAGCAGTGGACATGATTTGAGTGTACACACAGGAACCACACTCCAGTTCACGTTCAGGATTTATACAAAATCAAAAGGTAAGCATCCCATTTCCTAATGCTGATATATTATACCAGGCCTGTATATAGATTACTCAGAGATAAACAGGAGGTTCGCTTTTTATTTTTTGTGTCACTTTAAATAATGGGAGGAAAAATATTTGACATATTTGTGTGTTTTGGGGCTATTATATATATGAATATTTGATGACTAGGTCAGGTATAATGACTGAGAATTATAGTTCACAGTATAATGTGAAAAGGTACAATTAAGGTGTTCTGATATACAGGGTTCTAGGGTAATCCCTGGGTAAATTGACCAGAAAGGGAAGCTGTCGTGAAGTTTTTCAGAAGGTAACTACATTGTATAGTGTGGGATTTTTCTGTACTAGAGGTAATGTGGACATATTATGTTTCAACCAGGTGAGAAAAGAACTGGGTCACAATGGGTAATCACAAACGGTGGAAAATTATTTCTTTTATTGGTACATATAGGTCAATGAGACTTTTGATATCGATGAAAGATTACGAATAATTTACCGGGTAGGAAAATATATATATGCATGGAGAGGGCTTACTTTGTGTAATGAANGGAAAATATATATATGTGCATGGAGAGGGCTTACTTTGTGTAATGAAAGCAATTCTTTAAATGTTGTGAGTCA
The DNA here is from genome assembly GCA_903981925.1 of Ostrea lurida. Classification (NCBI taxonomy): domain Eukaryota; kingdom Metazoa; phylum Mollusca; class Bivalvia; order Ostreida; family Ostreidae; genus Ostrea; species Ostrea lurida. The sequence continues at coordinate 89,826 of CAJDSM010000006.1, forward strand.
AAATCAGAAAGAAATTTAACCGTGAAGTTAGGTGTATGTATAAATCTGTAGGTGTATGCTCCAAAGCTTTCAGGGATTAACCTGGTTATGAATCATTGATCAGGAAGATTCATCTTTGTTAGGGTAAAACAAGAAAATCTGCCATGTCCACTCTTCAAAATAATCAATTAATGTAGCTATGCCTGTATTAGTATCCCTCCAGGTACTTATTAGATTACAAGGAGACGGGAATATTTTCATTAGAATTATTTCCCTAATTGATACTAGGAAGCAGATAAAGCAGAAAATTTCCTGTATGGTGATTTCATAAATAGAGATATACGTGTGAGTATTAATAATTCGTTGATTGTTTCCATTATGACAGTATACACCTTTATAACTTCTCTGTTTTTAACACACCTGAGGTCACTCGTGTATTTCTAATTACTGAGGACAATAAGATGACAGTTGATGAAATTCAATGTTAATGCCTTGCGTGTCCATCAAACCTGCAGACACGTTTTATGTACTGTACTAATACTGTCAGGAGTCAGCAGAAGTCAGTTCCCGATTGTGACAGTGCCGTGGTGATTCAATGAATTGGAATTACAACATACTGAAGAACCCAAAGTGTAAAAGGTCTGGGAAAATGCAATTATTAAATCCCACAGGGAATGTTGATCCCTTGTATTGATGGGATTACCTAAATCTGTTACTTTTACTAAGAAGCCCAGCGTGGTGGTGTAACAGTCTTTTGTGCCGGGCCTGATCATCCTGTTGTGGGTTTTTTGCTATTTCAAGTGTGAACTATCTGTTCCACTCAGAGGNATTGTGCCAGGCCTGATTATCCTGTTGTGGGTTTTTTGCTATTGCATCAAGTGTGAACTATCTGTTCCACTCAGAGGATTGGTGCCATCTCTGTGAAGTTCTGTTTTTAAAATTGTTTTTGGTAGGAGCTAACTGGAATGTGATTTCAATTCTTTAAATGCTTTCATCCTATCAGGTATTTTTTTGTGGATGGACACAAACAAAAATAGATAGTTTCTTCCCATTCATGGGAATGGTGTCAAGGATTTTAAACTGTGCCACAGATGACATTATCCATGTGCTGTTTTATCTGAAGCTCACCTTAAAAATTTCTAGATAATAATTTTATTCTGTCAGAGGATGAAAATAGACTGAATTTCTACACCTCCATTTACTCATGGAGCAGGTAAATTTAACGACCATAACGCAGTTTGTGTAATATAATGAAGCAGGGATTTATCATATAACAATGGAAAAACTCGGGGACATGTGATAGTGCAACAGCCTGATATTACAGTTGTACGTGATGCCATGAAGCTTGGATTTACGGATTTTTTTTCACCTAGGCGTATATGGCATAGTCCGCGGCTCAATGTATGCATTTTTAATGACAAGCCATGTTATATTTGATGAGGTAATCTAGTGCTGAACTGGCTAATTAATTGGGGATAACATTGCAGTGTTGATAAAATAATTTAGGTGTTAAGTGGTGAACAGACTGTTGAGTGCATTATGTAACGGAGTAGAATTGTGAAACAAGTTTTGTAGCTGTGAAATATTGGGGATTTTACTTCTTGATTTGAGAAAATAGTTAAATCAACATCGGTATATGAATTTAACAGCCAGGTTTAAATCATCTTAGATGTACTTGTTATTCAGAGGAGTTCAGTAGTATTTTAATTATTTTGTGTTCACACACTGGAACTTTCAAGAAGTAAACAAGTTTGTTTTGGAATTATGTAAAAGTGCAGCATATGTTTGTAAGGCAAGAGATTATCATATGAATTCAGTAAGTTAACTTCTTCATAAATTATACATGATTTCAAATTTGCATGCATGCTTTATGCAAAGGACATTAAACTACTGGTTTCAGAAAATCACTGAAATGAGATTTTGTTTTATTGGTCAATAGATGATAAACAGAATTTATTTTTAATTTGCAGGATGACAGTTGTATTAACTGATGCTCTCAGCCAGGATAAATTTCGTAAAAAACTACACCAAAAGTGACTCAGAGATTCCAGAATGGCTGAACTAAAAGTTCGAGTGGATGGAGTTTCAAGAGTGGTTTGTGGTGTGACCGATACCACCAGTTGTCAGGACGTTGTGATAGCATTGGCACACGCCATCGGAAGGACAGGCCGATTCACTTTAATAGAGAAATGGAGAGACAGTGAACGTCCCCTCCTTCCGTCAGACTGCCCTTTACAAGTTCTTCACAAATGGGGAGAATATGCCAATGAAGTTCAGCTGCTGTTGCACCAGTCTGACAAAAAAGATCAAGTTTCTCAGCAACAGCAACAGCTAAACAAAATAGATCCTGGTTCTAACCTTGTAAAGGAAAAAGATAGTGGTATTAGAAGAGTTCTCACCTTCAGTGGTGCTCACAATACTGAGAGCATCAAACGACCTCTCTACAAACCACCGAAACAGCGCCAACACATGGGTAAAATCACTGAGGACCTACATCCGGGAGTGTCCAATGAGATTACAAACTCGCATCAGGGTCAAAGGTCAAGGGAGGATGTGCATTACAGACCTGATAATCAGAACTTTCATCCAGCTTTTCGAGATAAGGAGAATGTGTTACTCAATGGTGGGAATACATTTCATCAGGATGTGAAGAAAGGTGTGCGACCCGGACAAAACGGTGTAATTCATAGACACCCAACTCCTCCAACTGAACAAGTGCAATTACAAACCCGTGCTGTTCATAATAACGTAACTGACTTTAGAAATCCCAGGCGGATGGAAGCCAGGGTGAATCCCATTCAGAGAATATCACCCAGGCCGATGCCTGGAATGGAGCAATCGGGGAAAAGTGCATTAAATCCTCCTCATTCAAAACTTCGATATAGTGAGGAGAATGTTCAGGGAGGAGAACCGGTAAATAATTCTCTGCCATCTCCTCACATTAACAATGTCAGAGCGTCTGCCTTCCAACGTGTTGTTTCTAACAGACAAACTTCACCACATCGCTCAAAAGAAGTGGAAGCTGATCAAAATGGAGAGGTGGAGGAATATGATTTAGATAGCAACTTTCCAAATCTTCCAAGACAAAGAGTGATGCTAGAGGAGTACCGAATGCCTGGTGATGGTCACCATGACAACAGTCACATCGCAACAGACCATAAAGAAAGAGTGAAGCTTCAGAGGCTGGTGAACATGCAGCAGGAAAGGATAAAGATGCAGGAATCCCAAATCTCCATCATAGATACAGGTAATATTGAAAAGGTGTTCATGAAATGTCAGACATGTACTTGTATCATAAATTGATGTGTATTTTTTTTTTTTAGAGATGATCGCCAGGAAGTGGGATATTCTTCTGGTGTATGATTGCCACATTTTCTTTTGTGGTTTCTTTGATTTTGAATTATTGCTAATATAGGGAAATTAAGTGATCTGAAAATATTTCCTCTGGGTAATCTTATTTATTTCTTGTAGAACTAACTTCCCTGGAAGAAAAACAGAAAGAAGAATCTCAGGAAATAGAGAAAATCACAAGTAAAATTAAAGAACTCGAAGAAGTAACGAAAAAGTATGAAGTGGAAATCAGTGAACTTGACTCCACATCATGGGTGGATGTAATAGAAGCAGAGAAGCAAACAGCAAAGAAAATCCATCTGGAGGTCAAAACATTTAAGGAAAACATCAGCACAAAAACAACAGAGCTTAACAAACTCAGTGATAGACTTCCTCAGATTCAGAGAGACATCGAGAGTGAAAAGGCTGGGATGGAAGAGGAGGCCAGACAGAGAAAAGAGGAGGAAGAAAAACTAATAGAAGACATAAAGTTAATGAAAGAAAAGTTGGATGTGGAGAACAAGAAAATTGATGCTGATAATACTGAGTTAGAAACGGTTGAACATGAGCTTAGGAAACTTCAGAACAAGCTGGACCAACAAAAAGATGAAGTGACTTCACTTGAAAAGGAGTTGAAAGTTGTGAATTTGAAGGAGTTCCAGTTTTCACCAGCTCCAGCAAGAAAGAACAAATCACTAGAATCTGGAGAAGGTAAGATATTGGGCTGAATGGTGAACTTGTCACCTCAAAATTTTGTCTGTCATCTTTGTTCTGTTATGCTACTTATGATACAGTGAAAGATGTTCTCATTGGAAAATATAGCCTTTATTTTATTTATTTATGTTTTACGCATGCAATCTTATTTTCCAAGATTAGACTAGGTCTATACTTAACACACATAATATTATGTAGATAAGTGTCTCACTGTGTCAGTCATATCACTGTCCTGTCAATCACTCACAAGAATTTATTTTTTTTTTATGTCACTCTTCATGCAAATTTCGTAGGATGATCAAGGTAAATAACTCTGGGTGTACTTGTTGTTCCAGGTAGAGTTGTCTTTCTTTGATTTGTTGTGTGTGCAAAGACAGAAAAAAAAAAAAAGCTTGCTAAAATACTTAGTTTGGAATGTAGTTTGGGATTAAAAAAAGACACACACACCAGTGTGATGTTTTAGAGTGTGTCCACAAGTAGACTTTTACAGTAGGTGGTGTGCTGTAGGTGAACCTAAACACAAGAATACCCATCAATATAAATCCATGTATTGATACTGCAATATGTACAGTTAAAATTCACAGAGGGTGATCTGACTGTCTGGATCACCACACTGTGGTGAACTGATTTCAGATCTGCCCATGGTCTCTCTGAAAGTGATGATGTCCAAATGCATCAACAATACAACATCATGTTTCATTGGAAATCGCATCACAGACAAAACTGCATATAATTTCACTGTTTGTTTGTCTTTTGCTAATTGGGAATAATTCATATGTCATATAAATGTGTATTTAGAAATATATAAGAGAGTTTACTAAGTAATTGATCTGCAGAGTTGGATCACATTTTGTTGACAGATAAACTGGGGCTTCAGGTCTTGTTGGATCTGATGATCCACGCCATGATCTGCCTCTTTGATCCGACTCTTTGGATCAAGTTATTGTAGTAATAATTTAGGTTATAGACTTTGTATGGGAAAATATGACGACCAAGTTTTTTGGCGCGTAGACGGACCGAGCTTGCGAGGTCCGTTCGCGACGAAAAACAAGGTCGTCATATTTTTCCATACAAAAGTCTACAACCTTTTTATTATATACTTTCAATTTCATTTAGAAACGAACAATAATTTTATTTTTTAACCCTTTTTTCTATGGTTTAATGGACTAAGAGATGAAAAACACGAAAAAAAATTGAACAGTAACGTCAAGAAACGTGCTCTATTATGACGTAACAATCAATTTTCATTTTTGTACTGTAACGTCAGCTTGCGGCCGAAAAGTTTCCGGGCATATATCGTGTGGTATTGGCCCGCAAACTTCTAAAGGAAAAAGAGGAGATGAAATTGAAAGTATATAATAATGTATACATATATGAATAGATGAAGGCATACAGATTTATAATTGTACATAATTAGGTGTTGTTTTTCTATCACTTTGACAGTGGTGTCTGTACATCATACATTTCTCCTGATTTTTTGTAACCCCCCCCCCTTCCTGCTAGCAAAGTGGAGTGTGTGGGTGGGTGTTATTGTGATCCTGTGTTCCATCCGTTCATTTGTCCACCCCCCCTCCATCCACTACTTCTCTAAAACCACTCAACAGAATTCTATGAAACTTTCAGTGATTCTTTGTTACACGATGCCATTGTGCACCTCTTATTTTAAATTTTGATTTGCATGATTTTGTGGAGCTGGGGGTATCACTTGGTGAGCTTTTAGTTTTCTCAGAGACTTACTATAAAAGGCAGTAACTCTCCAACCCAAAAATTAAGACCCCACTGAAATGGCATGGAATTCTTTCTGTAATCTTATCAAACATTTTTCAAATTATGAGAAATAGGGCAATTAACAGTATTGTGATTCTAAAGCACAATGCCAAATCCACCACTCAATATAAATTTATTATTTAACCACCATATATGCATTTATACATCAATTTATACAACTTTGTGCCCTATATACATTGTATGTATACACATGTAATAAAGGATCTTGAACGAGTGCTTATAGTTTGCATATGGAATTTATGAAATGAGTAACAGGATTTAATATTTCCCAAGCTTTGGCGAGGGAAATATTTAAATCCGGTAACGAATTTTCATAAATTTCCTATACCATAAGCACGAGTGAAAGATTCTATTTATCACACCATATCATTATTAATAAAAATACATATTTTGATTTACTTTCTATTTCACAACCCGAATTTTTCGCATTGTTATTGTGTGACGTTGTCAATTCGATTGTGATGTCGTCTGCAACGTCACGGTTGGAAGAAGCTTGAAATTTCTGTTACACTTATTTTCACTTCATAAAAGACACAGAATCTTCTTGGAACAACCTTGATGACAAGATTATTTTTTATCATCAATGTGCAGTTTCAAAGTCTGATGTGCTGTTTTCTTTACGTAGCGCATGATTTGATTGAAATATCTAATTTGCATTTTTATGAACCTGAGCTACGAGTTCATATTGTTTTTCCGAACCTGATTATGACCCTGGAAACAGCACAGTTGTGTGATAATATATGTTACTACACAATTATATCTTTACATTCCAAATGTTTCCTAATTTGAACCTTTTTTAAGCTCCAATATTTTACCCCAGAACTTACAACTGGATAATATGCGATGTAAATTTAAAATGACTGTCAGTAGACGGAAACTACGAAATTATCATGGAATAAAATGTGTATTTTAAATTTTTCTGTTGATAAGTTTATTTTATATTTATTTGCAACATGAATGTAAAGAGTCACTGTCTAGTTTGTTGGGTATGTGAAGTGATTTACTCTAACAATAGAAATTGTGATAATTCATTCATAACAGGTTTGCCATTGTGCAAATGATATCACATTTTCCTTTGTCGTAAATCACTTACATACTGACAAACAAGGCAGTGGTTTGTTCTCTATTCATGAAATTTTGTCCCAACAATAACAAATCCAGTTTAATTTTTTGGCAAAATTATATGACACATTTGCTTCATTTTAAAGGCACTTTGACGATTTTATTTTATATATGAGAAAAGAGTGCCAATCATTTCACAATTCACATACAGCCTTTGAACCTCTCACTAATAAACTATATTTATTGATTGTAACACAAATCCCACCAAGATGTGAAAGTTCATTCCAAGCACTAATAAAACGACACAAAGGAATTATATATAGGGTCCTGTTGCTTTTATAGGTGTATTCTTTTATACATCCCAGCATACAGCGATATGCGTGGGTGAGCGGCACCCTGCATTTCAAACATATATTGTGACCCAATTACCACAGTAATTTTCAGCCATTCTCAATGTTGTGCGATGATTTCTGATTCTGACAATTAAAGTTTAAACTGTTATGATAGTTCTTTCAATTTCATAATATTTCACTCTTGCTAATTAATAACTCCTAAGACATTTATACCTCTGCTCAGTTTGGGTAAACCGTGTCCGAATCTCAAATCTGGGGGTTTGGTACACCTGCCAGTTGTGGGATTCACTTATATGTTTGGACTTTAATACGGAGATAGCTGCAATGAGGTGTAGATTTCTTGCCCTGAGGTCCACAATATCTCCTCCAGTACTGTAAAGCTGAACTGTAATGTATCAGCATTAGAGTTGTCTCCCCTGGAATTTTTTATTGATTAATTATACATATTATAAACAACATCATGAAACATTTCAACTCTGGTCTTAGTCCTTGTATCATCTCTTGGGTGGTCTTTGCCCTCAGCCCCTGATATTGACCCTTGGGCAGTATTGGCCCTGGAATCTCTGCCCCGGAACCAGTCCTTTGATGATCTTGGCCCTGGTGTGTGATCAAGCTCAGCTTAATACCAGAGCCAGAATCAAAACAGCAGTGTGAAATTCAACATAATACTTGTCCATGTTTCTGTATACAGTATGTAACTGAGCTATACCTCATGTTGCATCTGTTTTCTCTTTACAGCTGTATTAAAGATATTGGAGGGGAGAATGTCCCCGGTCAAGGGCCTCAACAGGAAGATGGCTGTCAGTCCAGTCCTGTCTGTCGCCAAGGACCCAGACGGGGTGTGGGTGTGACCACAGGTCCAGACAGGATGTGGGTGTGACCACAGGTCCAGACGGAATGTGGGCATGACCACAGAAAGCAGCTAGAAACATCATTTTAAACTGCCTTGTGTCATTTTACATAAAGAACAATACATTCCCCTTTGTAATTGTGAAATGTTATGAGTTTTGAAGTGTATACTGGTTCATTTCCATGTATATATGGTTATACACGTATTTGTGGCAATGAAAAACATGCACAGAGTAAATTTTTGTGCATGAAGTTTTTTGCAAGATTTGTTCATATCTCTCTAAGTCAGAACTGTTTGTTCTTAAATTAGATCAGACAAATGCTAGACAGGATGTGATGTATTTCTGTGTTGAAAAATTTCCAGTTACTAAGTTCGCAGTGTTTTTCTATGTCAATGCAATTTTTGTACATTTTTCCAAGACATCCTGGTTGTGAAATTGAGGTCTTTCAATATATTTCATTTGTTTTTTCATACATCATCTCGGTGTCATGCAATGCATGTGATATTGGGGTGGGTGGGTGTTTTTTTTTTTTTTTAAAGAATAAGTAAATAGCCTTTTCTGTTAATTTTGTCATTATCACTATTATTTAAACTAGACTTAATTGAATTTTTTTTTTCATAAATTTTGTTTTGAAAGAAAATGATCATTTCAATGGTATACCATATTTATTAAACCTGTCTTTGGATTAAAAAAAATATTTTAGAAATATACAGCAATGGTGTAAAAATCGTCTTTTGTTTCATTTATATGTCATGGTCCTCATGTAATGATGTTGCTTCATAACCCGGTACTTGTTCTCATTTTCCATCATGATAAATGTACTATTACAGTTATTTCATGGAACAAAGATTATGCACAGGGAGTATATCAGAGAAAGAGCAAGGAACAATTTTTCGATGCTTTAGAGTTTCAGTGTACTTGATGTTTCGCAGCAAAACAATGTGTTCAGTTTTTCATACATTCCTCATCTACCGTATCAACTAATAAACCAAAGATTGGAGTTTATTTTTTGGATATTACTAGCTACATTTTCTTTGTTCCAGTCTGCAAGTAAATGAAATCATGGTACAACAAAATGATAATGTAGTATATATGCTTTTTTATTAGAATATCATTCCACACTTTGTGTTGTTGGTTTTTTTTTTCAGTAACAATTCCTTTACAGATGTTGAGACACCTATGTACACTTGTGTAAATTTTTATCTCTTCTTTTTTGTACATGATTATAATACTCAGAATTCAAGTAAATGGGGAAAAAGATTTATTGTATATTTATGAGACATTTAATTTTTTTTATCTGTCATAGACTTGAGGATTTTTTTTTTTCACAGTAATCATGTTATTATTTGTATTCACCTTTTCTACTAACATATGTGTATTGTTTTGAGAGAAATGGAATGCTTAAATTTTGTATTTAATCGGGAAAGTGAGTGAAATTCTAATTTTGGCATATTTTAAATGTGTCAGGGACTGGGTAATGGAAATAATTGTATCGTTATTATTTTTGTGGGGCTTGGATTCAAATTAGATCATGTTCTTTTCTCTCCGGTTTTTGTTAGATTACAGAAAACAATATAAAAATTCACATTTGATGATAAGATTTGTCAATGTTTTCTTGTATTTCATGAGTTTTCTGATTGTCTTATTCTGTGCAATGTTTTAGATTATTTAGCAAAAGGGAGACTTGGTATTTGTTCCAGTAATTGTAAACAAGCTTTGGTTCTTTGTTAGAAGTGGGTGGATTAATTTGGCCCAGTGCAAAAATTGGCATCTACTTATTGTGAAATTGTATTGGACGATTTAATAGCAATGGTATATTACTGTAGAAAAAGCAGTCAGTGACCACAATTTGAAGGAAACCATGCAATGACTTTCAAATGAAAATGTTTTGTTACTACTCATATTACTGAGGAATATGATGGATAATCTTTGTAAACTATTGATCTGTTACTGTAAATTCCTTATCTTACTGAGTTCTTATCGCAAAATGATTCGTAGACATCAAACTGCAGGAACACGAATTCCCAAGAGGACCGTTTATCAAAAGTTTTTACCTGTTTTTCAGCAATATAAAAATAAAACGGAGTGATTTTATTTTACAGATGACAGTTTTTATGAAATTACACAATAATAATTTCCTACATATATTTAGGAATCGGCAGTTCTTTAAAATTGATGTCACAAATCTAGACATGATTCGGTGAAATTCATCGATATATTGATCTCACGAAAAAATATATCAACTACACACCTAGTTTGTAATCAGTTATGTTTTTCCCTGGGATTGATATATCTTTGGATTAACTTCATGAAAGAACTATATTTTCTATAAGATTTGTTATTGAATTTACTCTGATTTAGTTTACACGCTTTTCACATTCATCATTAATCTAAGGAAATTGAATTTGCAAGGGTAATTTCTCAACCAATCAAAAACAAAAGTGTCATTTAGCCCATTTTATGTCACAGTGTACTATTTGTAACTTAAGTGATGGGTTCCTTTTTCCTAATTCATCTAGATGTTCACATTTTGTTTTTAATATAGCCATTTATAATCTTGCCCCTAAAGAACTGATTATTGAAAAGACATGGTTGTGTGAAAATTTGTTGTTTTGTTGACATTCCAAAAATATATTGTTACTATGGATTCTGAATTGTTATGAAATGATATATGTAAATATAAACTGTTACAATCCAGAGTTTGTTCTGTTTTGCAATGAGGAAAGTAATTGAAGTAACACATGTACACAATTAGTTGAAGGAAATGCTGTTGAAGTGATTTAAATTTCACTCATCATCCATATATCATAACTGTTAACAGATGAAGCATTTTGGGGGAAATGCAAGTGAAAATGCTTTACATATGCTTTTAAATTATGTAAAGTTAAAAGATAAGATAAAGGAAGTACTCCATATAGATATATCCTAACAGGAAATTATTAAGAAGCGTTAGTTACTCATGGATCAAGTACATGTACAGTTTAACCTATCTAATTTGTTGAAAAATTTAATATGATCAGTTTTTATACACTCGTCTGTAGACATGATGTATTGTTGTACATAGATGTATGTACGTCCATTCAGGGTTAATTCTTTTCTTATTTTCATGTCATTGAGATACATATCAAGTGTAGCTTCTTTGTACATCACTCTAGATCATGTAATTTTGATCCATTTTAATCTTGCAGGAGTTTTGCCCCTTTATTTGAAAATTAATGTGATATGGAGGGCACTAATTTGCCTGGCCCACAAATTTCAAGTGAGGACCTAGTTTTACAGAGTGTTTGAATGTACATGTATATTGAGGGTATGCAAGTGGCAATGATTTTGATTTTCTGCAATTTTCGAGGAACTTGGTAGTTTTCAGGAAATGATATTACATTGAAAGTATGTGATTTGTCTATAAATATAAAATGGCGAAGTAACAATGTATTAAACGTAATCATAGTCCAAAAAACACATACAAAATCGAGTAGGGCAACACGGACCTCCGACAAAAGCGAAGGCAGGATCAGGTGCCATGGAGGAGTAAGCATCCTCTGCTGACCGGTCACACCCGCCGTGAGCCCGTAGTTGAAACAAAAGTAAACGGGGTTACCCGTCGTCAAATCTAGTACGAAAATTGCAGTCTAACAAAGGGTATGAAACAAATCAGTCAACATATGACTTGGTGATAATTTGTAATCGCAAACAAGGTCATTTATAGCGACTGTAGAATTTGCGAAATGATGACTTTAAACGAGATTCGTTATAACCTGCAAATCAACTTTTTGGTTAGTAGTTGGCCTCGCTTTAAAAAATCATCATACGCATGGCATGCCCTTGCGTATCGAATCAACTGAGAGACATACACACCATAAGCAGGTGATAGTGGTACATTACTACATAGTAGAAAAGGAAAGTTGACGATTGCAAAGTCAAAGTCATCACGTTTATCATATAATGTAGTTGTCGGTCTGCCGTTAGAGTCATATTAAGTAAAATATCCAAATATGAAGCAGATCTGTCGGATTCTGTGGTGTCTTTTATTTCGAGTTCGTCAGGATATACCGGTATCAAATGGACATAATTGTGAAATTTATGATTGTTAATTGATAAGACATCGTCTATATACCTATATGTAAGGGTTGAGGACGCGGCAAGTTTTTGTTTTTATCCCGTAACAGTTTTTGAACAAATTCTGCTTGTATGAATATAAAATTAGTCTGCCAATAAGGGGGCACAATTAGTGCCCATAGGAATGCCAACAGATTGTTGGAAGACATGGTCTCCAAAGACTACATAAATATTATCTATAAGAAACCCAAGCATGCTCTTTATCTACTTCAGAGTACTTGTGTGGGCAATCAGAGTGGTTTCTGACAAAATGTGTATCTTGTTTCCCAACGACCAAAAACTTGAATTTCCGGGTGCCGTTTTTAAAATTCTATCTTAACTCGTCAGAGCAGTCTTATCTCGCAGAGTATTTAAAGAATATTGAATATGTACATGTGGCAAGGATTTTGATTTTTTCAACTTTTTGAGAAAATTACAGGCTGTTGAACTTAGTTGGTCTTAAGGAAATATGATATTTATAGATAAAGGGCGTGGTTTGTCATTTTACCTCCTCTCACAGTTTTGAAGCTCAAGGGTCTTTGTAAATAACTTGAGGATCTGCATTAAAGGGCAAGGAATGGAGTCAATACGTTTTTAATTTCCTTCGATGTTTAAAATACATTTACATATTGTTTGACTTGGTCAAATATGGGGAGATATTTTACACACAGAACTTTTGGTTTGTCTGTCTACCCCCTGTCTTAGTTTTTAAGCTAGGGCCTTACAAAGTAATGCTAATGTTAATGTTGACTGATACAACCTAAAGCAAAGGAGTTTTACACGGTTGTGAAAATCTAAAATCGACATTTCGCTGTACATAATGGTCGTCGTAACGACCTAGTTTGCCGATACAACCTGTAGTTAGGCCAAATGCTGTCTTAGGTGTTTCATACAAATTATTGGGCCGTTTTTTACACACCTATTATGACTGCGGAATTCTCCGTTTACCTGACGAAACAAGGGCTCCCTATATAGAACGTTCTATCGTTAAAATGACAGATATCCCCCGGACACAGTTTGAGGGGACTGAGACACAAGATATTCTAAGGGCTCCCAGCCAGTGAGACCGGTTGACAGGGGATGCTTACTCCAAATCTCGTTTAAAGTCGGCATTTTCGCAAATTCTATGGTCGTCGTAATGATACAACCTGTCATTGGGCTGTCTCACGTGTTCTATACATATTGTTAAGCCGTTCTATACACGGGCTAAGCACGTTTTGATCCAAAACTCCTCGTAACCATTTATAGCCCCTGTGGTTCTATACACATTGGTTATGACTGCGGAATACTCCGTTTACCTGAGGAAATAAGGGCTCCCTAAATAGAACGTGACAGATGTCCTCCGGACCCGGTTTAACGGGACCAAGACACGGACTATTCTAACGAAGGGCTCCCAGTCGGTGAGACCGGTTGACAGGAGATGCTTACTCCAAGACACCTGCTCCCATCTCTAGGGGTCCATGTTTGCCTTAGTTTTGATTCTGTATTCTTTATGAGGTTGATGAGATCGATCGCTGTACGTTATTTTCACTTTTCATTTTTGTACAAACTAACCAAGTCTCTGCATGCTTATCCGCTTGATGAATTTTCTTGAAGTTTAGGTGCTACAGATGATGGACCATAAGGACCTCGCACACAACATAGGTAGAACTTCCCACACAACAGCTTTCATAAACCACAGGACCTCGCAACACAACATCTTTAATACACCACAGGACCGCGCAACACAAGAAGACTCAAGCAAGTAAGTCTACCGTGTGTGCAGACGGCAACGGCATAGCGAGTTTAATATAGATATGTAGATTTCGGGCTGAGCGGGAAATGAAGCATGTGGACTCAGTATGACGGAGTAGAAATCTAGTTTACTTTGTTTTACTACATGTATAGCTTCTACATCCCTTGCCCGGGGTCGATAGTTGCCTCATTTAACGCCCTCTTCACACCCTCAAAGTATTACCCGCGGTTTGAAATACATAATTTCAATCCCAGAGTCCATTAGGGTAGACCTCTGAGGCACCAACTGATGGCCAAGCCAAGATTGTAACGACAACCAGATAAGAACATTTTGAGTAAAGTTACATGGGGCTAGATCTGGAAAGTATCGTGGGTGTGGCATGACGGTAACCTTCGACTTCAAATATTCTTCACAAGCTCAGATGAACGTGATGGAGCATTATTATGAAGTAGACGAACATGTTTAAATCCTGAAACAGGGCGTCGTTTATGATGACATTCTTGAGCTTTTTGCTAAATTTCGTTTCCATGCCAGCTTTACTTACTGGTTCGACACAGTGAACCCATGTTTCGTCACCAGTTTGTTTGCATGAATTTGGGAAACATTTGAGCAATTGCTTAGCGACTTGCACTCGTACCCGTTTTTTGGCCATTTGTCAATATATGCTGTATCCATCTGACAGAAATCTTTCGTACTTTCCAAATACGCTTCAAAATGAAATGCACCCGCGATAGTGATATGCTAACAGCTTTGGCAATATCACGAATTGTGTATCTGTCATCACTTTCAATTATTTCCATACCTTTTGAGACATTTGCTTTGCCTTATTACCGTCATAGGTCGGTCATATTTTGCTGTATCTTTGATAGACTCTGTACCAGTCAGAAAATTTTCTCCACTTACGAACTGTCTCATAAGATACCTTATCAGACCCGTAATCTTTCCCCAATTCAGTGAAAATTTGCATTATCGAATGATCGAGTTTTGCGCAAACTTTTAAATCAACTTTTAATGTCTTCAAAAGCGCTTAGTGTCTTCCGAGTTGCACACTGAGGAACCACATCTCTGCCAAACTCCGGATCTTTCATTGAGGAAACTTTTTTTTTTATTTTGCATTCACACCTATTTGTTTTTTGACGGGTTACCAAGCCGTTGAATTGTCAATCTATTAGTTCTTTCTGCGAATTCTGAATTAAGACCAGTAAATTTTTTTTTAAATAAGAATTTTAAAAAATGAATACCTATAAATAAACATGTATAGCGATTTGAAACAATTGCCAGTAGAAACTGAGCGTGCCGTTGTTCCAAATTACACCTTTTACAAAATCTTTCTTTATTTAATCTGGTTTTGTAACAATGAATATGTACTCCGCAGATTTTTTTTTCTTAGATGCAGGATTTTGGTATCCATTCATTTTTGGTATGACCACTTCAGTGAAATTCACATTCTTGGATTTCATGTTTAAAAAAGTTTTCCAAAGGTTTATAAAAATCCCGCATAATCATCGAAATACATTTCCTCCGTCGGCATGCACTGTGTGAATATTTCCAGCTGAAAAAGAGAATACATACACAAGTTAGTTTAAACATTCATGTACAACGCCCTTTGTTCATTTGCAAGAATTTTTGACAGTAAGGAAACGAGTTTGCTCCAAATGATCATCTGTGTACTCACATCGTCAATATCTCCCTCGAAGTCATCTAAATCCTCCCCATGCCCTATCTGTAGTGCACATGGCCTGGATTGAATTTTACCTTTAAAACAAAAGAAATAACATATGCTACAGGGCGTGGCTACACTCAGTTGTCTCAAATCTGACCTTGACCTATCAGGTATGAGGTCTTTATCCATAAACAAAAACAAAACCAAACAAAAAAACAAACAAAAAAAAAAACCAAAAAAACAAAAAACAAAAACAAAAAAAAAAAAACCAAAACAAAACAAACAAACCAAAAAAAAAAAATAAAAAAAAAAATAAAAATTAAAAAATAAAACAAAATAAAACAAAAAAAAAAAACCAAAAAAAAAAAACAACATCACCAAAACCCGACTGGATCTTAGATTTCGGGAGCATAAATGTTTGAACCATTGTCACCAATTCTCCTCGCGCATTTCTGTAACATATTTTTCGATGGATAAAAGATTGAGAAATATTTATTGTAAATTTTATTTTTATTTCCACGTAATTTGCCATTGGAGCACAAATAAACTCCATACCTCCACCCGGAATCCATCGAGTGACTTTGTCGGTATTCACTGTGCCTTGAAGACGGCCGAGGTTGTATGAATATTTCACGTTTTTCCATTCAGTTTTCTGTGAAATATAACAATAGATTATACAGTTTATAGAGTTGTTGAGTGGGTTCTAGGGCAAGGCGTGTTTTGTCGGACCTTTGGATTAAGGCTGTTAACTGGTTCAAATGAAACATTTTGGCCCAAGGACCAGAAAAAGTGCACTGTAAACTTTAAGGGGACATGAACACGTTTTGAATATAAAATGGCGAAGTAACAAAGTAAATTTTAGATTGCCAATTCTAATGTTTACAATACTTCACTAAGGTTTTTCTAATGGTCAGGGCATTTTTGACTTTCAAGTGAGATACAGCACTTACAGTTCTTTGTTATGTAAACAAGGTCCGAGCCAGGTTTTTGCTTACGTATAATAATTGAATATGCTACTAAACGTTCCGTTTAAAGCAGATTTCTTTTTTCAAATTAGAAGTTCATTCTAAACACAATTAAACAGTGTCCATTGTTTCTCACATCTCATATTGTTTTAAACATGATATCTTCTACGAAGCAATCTTTTTGTAAACATAAACAAGGTTCGAGCCTTGTTTACATAGCGAAAATTTGTGAGCGCTGTATCAACAACTGATCACTGAAAAAATTTTGCTGACCACTAGAAATAACTTGATTAAGCGTTTTAAACATCAAAAATGCAAATGTAAAATTTAGCTCAAAACGTGTCCGTGTCCCTTTAAGTCTGTCAATGAAGAAGAAAATGTATCCTGGCGAACAAGAAATAAAGGACACCACAGAGTATTTTCATGTCTGCTTCGTACTTGGATATCTTATTGATCATAGCCATTAACGGCAAACTAACAATTCAATTTTATGACAAATAGGACGATTTCAGCTTTTCCATTATCAACTTCCCATATTTATGTAGCAATATTCCATCATCACCTGCATATGGTGTGTAAAGGCAAAAACCCGGGGCAAAGATAACGAACAGTGATTAATATCGTAAGTCCCAAATAGAATTTAAAAACAATATTGGACAAACACGGATCTCTGGACACACCAGAGTTGGGATCAGGTGCCTAGGAGGAGTAAGCACCCCCTGTTGACCGGTCACACCCGCCGTAAGCCCATTATCTTGATCAGGTAAAAGGAGTAATTCGTAGTCAAATCAGTGTATGAAAAACGGCTTAACAATTGCTATGAAACACATCCGACAGCAGTTAAACCCAATGGCAGGCCATACTGGCAAACTAAATCGTTATATAACGACACATGAATTTGCAAAATGCTGCCTTTCAACGTGACTGTTGAAAACCCTGCAACAACAACTTGTTTGTAAGTAGCTGCCTCGATTAAAAAAAACCTGATCATACGCTCATCTAACAAGCTGTTGTATTCTATTTTGGACTTATGAGATTGATCACAGTTCGTTACCTTTGCCTTTACATTCAGTATCTAGTTATTTGATATTGGATTTTTGTTTAAATAATATTGTTACCGAAAATTATTTATGCGCTAAAACTATCTTCTAAAATTTAATGTTGCAAACACATATTGAACGTTAATTCAATTCACAATTATAGAATTCCCACATCTTACCGGTTTAGGTAATTCTAATTGAGTATATTCTCCATTTTCAGTTTGGGCTCCAAAGATGATACGATCCTTGTCTTTGGCAATTAGTATGGATGCATTGTTTCCACAATCTGCATTACTAATAATAGCTTGTGGGCGCCCGGAACTGTTTGTCGAGTCCCGGAAACGAATCTTCAGCACTACTGAATCTCCATAGTCCACGTTGGAAAGTTGGGGCACGCGCAAACGACTGCTTCCGGAAAATTTAGCCACTCCTCCAGAGAAAGACACGTTGTTGTTGACTATATAGACTGGTCGTTTGTCGCGCTCATCTTCAAATCCATCTGAGAAGTTCAACTTTACTTTCGACACGCACTCAGCAGCTGCAAGTGCAAATTACAAATACATGTGTATGTAATATTTTTTATGCAGCAAGTAATATATTCTCAAATGAGCCAAGTCTTGCTCAACGTTTAGATAAAACATTCGCGGATCCTTTTTATCGCGAGTATCTGTTGAATTTGGTCGAGATTCACAAATACTCGCGAAAAAGAGAATCACACGAATATATCTCGCATTATATTGAGTGCATTTATAATTTGCTGGATATGAGCACTTCTGATCAGAACTATTTCAAAAATCATACACTGTGTTAAGAAAATGGTTATTTTGCGAGTCACCTATATACTTACTACACGTGTTCTTTCCGCCGACATTTTAAAAGATAGTTCTACGCATGCGTTATTCGGATATTACTAACTTTTGTTAGAAGAGAATGGTACTGTAGTTGTACATTCACAATCTGATTGGCTGTATTGTGTTCCAGGAGCACAGGGCATCTTGATCCAGCCAAACCGCTCAACGAACTGTTCAAAGCTGTTAGAATCTCCCCGGACTGGCTTCTTGTCACAAGCTATTTGTTGTATCACGGAAAGTAGATGGTTGATAAGTTTGTTGTGTGCATTTCAGATGTCACATTGATAAATTATTATGGTTATCAAATAGTGAATCATCAAAGTGAATGAATACTACCTTACAGAACTGACTTACCAGGTTTTCGTAGTTTAATTGTCCGTTTAGGTTTTAAAGCTGAAATTGTTAAATATGTATAGAGATTTCGGTAAATATCCAACAGCTAGTAAACAATGTATACCATTTCGGATTTAGTTTAAGATTAAAAACACTGAAGACTGGGATTACCTGGAAGCGACAGTTTTCTGAGGGGCGCGTTCTTTTTAGAACCCATTTTATCGGACATGAGCGCTCGAGGATTCAGATGTTGCGTTGGACGAGGTGGGCAAGGATCCTTACAGCGGTTGTCCGGAAGACAACCAATTCCGGAATGATAGGAAGTGCCATACGGACAACACATTGGAATTGACTCTCCGCCATCACATGCCCAGAAAGACCGACAACTTCCTGGAAGGTCGTAGGTTAGCACTTCCGGATCCAGACAGCGGTCTGAAAGAAATAAACTTTTCATTGAGTAGAAGTAAGCCAATACAAACTTTGCATATAGATGTTTGATCTTTTGAAGTAAGCCAATGTTGTTTCTCATTGAATTCTAAAAAATTATAATTTTATTAAAATTTTCAATATGAAAATATTTTGATAGCTTACTTCATTAAATAAAAAGTTTATTTCTTGGTGAGGTTGATAAAAACAAAAATAGTCATTTTCTTTTATTCCAAAATTTAATTTCGATAACTGAGTTCTAGCAATGCATACCATGCCAAGAAATAAAGCATTTTGAAAATGCAGATATACAAAATGAAGTAATATACGTAGTATGTTAATCATATATATGTATGTTCATGCTATTGATTGTATTAGAGTGTTGTTATGATGATTGTGCCGACTTTAAGTCTGAAAATGAGATACAATTTTATCAGTCACTAGCATTACTTGAGCTCCTGTCCTCGCTTTCGCTGCTGCTATTGTTATCACGTGACCTACGGTGTGACTTTCTATGTTTTTGCTTTGGTCGGTTAGATATCTTTACCTTTTGGATGAGGTAAATATAATTATCTCGTAAATGAAGTCGAAACTTCTTCAAAAAATAATGAAACTTTTTGGATCTCAGAAATCCTCGGCGGATGCGAAGTCTTTGCTCACCAGTAGGACATTTGACCCTATGTGCTGGTTGACAGGTCAAGGATGCTTGGTCCCAAAAGTTTCCCCATGGACATTCCTGGTACGACATTTTTTTCAGACCATTAATCCCGAAGTAACATTGAATGAACTTAGAGCAGTCGGTAGGATGTTGTGTAAAACCGGCGCCATTAGACATCTTGCATCTGTCGCAGGGATCTGTTGAGCAATACAAAATTAAAACATCTACAGTTAGATATAAATTTTGGCATGGTAACAAGTAAATTAAAGGATAAGGTAAGAGTTTAAACGAGATGATAAAGAAGGTAATGTATAATTTGCAAAAGAAAAATGTGTGCATTGTGCAATAGCTGTTGTACATACTCTTTGGTTTTTTGGTGGTAGGTGGTAGAGGGGTTGTAGTGGTTGTGGTAGTGGTGGTGGTGGTGGTAGTACTCGTGGTTGTGGTCGTTGATGGGCATACCTATTGAATTAACAGATGCCGATAAATGGTTTGGGGACAATTAGAATTGACCAATAAATTATATTGAAAAAAAACTAGATAAGAAACCATGTAAACAGGGTTAGGTACCTGGACAAACAGTGAAGAGAACACAAGTTTGAGTTGATCAAAGCTGGAGACAGAAAGAACCTTAGTTCCATTAGAAGCAATGGATTTAAGTTCATTTTCAGCAATCAGATCCGACACGCCCACTGCGTACAGTTTGATTCCCTCAGCCCTGGCCAGCTCGCTCTCTTTGGCGGTATCGTTAGGGTTTTTGGAAATCCCGTCCGTGATGACGACTCCTACCCTAGGAACGCCAGGACGACCTTGTGTAGAGAACATTTTACGTAGTGCTTTGATTCCTGAAAAGAATAAACATTAATGAGTAAAATAGATCAATGAGTTCTTGCATTAAACGAGTAGATTCTAGATGGTTGCATTTCCATCTTTACACTTCTTTTCACAAGAAATTAAGGTGTCTTTGGTGTTGTTCTAAATGGAGAATAAGTACCCAAATCAGTCCTTGTCCCATCTCTTGGGTGCTGTAAACCAAATATTTTATTTCTCAGTTGTCGTCTGTTTGCACTGAGTGGTATCTCTGCCGCTACGTCAGTGCTGAATAAAACGAGACCAAACCTAGCTTGGTCGTTTGCCAACTGTAGTCCATCCATCAGGTTTACCAGGGAACTCTTTAGGGTCCGGAAGTCACGTGATGTGATGCTATCTGAACCGTCAACAACAGCGATAACATCTAGAAGATTCCTACAACCTGAAACAACAACAAGCACTGATACATGTAAGTGACATTATTATTTCTGTTTGCAATTGGCAGTGAGTTAATTTTCTGTTATTGGTACAGTAGAATACATACAGTAAAGGAATCAAAATAAGATTAAAAACAATAACAACAACAAATGAAGAATCAATTTCAATGTAAATGGCTCTTCAAACAGATATTATATGAAAACAAATTATTTATAACTGTTTGAAGGGCCAATAGATACAGACAGTCAAAATGATTTTTGTTTTAATTTTGGGAATCTGGAATCTTGATTTTAGAACTGGTTGAGACAAACAATTCAGAGGGTTTTTTTTTTTACATGTTCAGGACGATCCGTCCTTTCTGATATAAAGGATCTCAGACATTCTGATCATTTCTCAAATTAGCAATTGCTATACTATTCCTGGAACGAACTGTCATGATATAAGCCATTGCTTCCGAGTCAAGGTGGTCCGACTGCAAGGTGGTAAAAGGGCAAGACGAGCGTTTTTTGTCCATACTGAGACTACAATGGCATTAATGTTAACGACTACAAGTGTCGGCATAACTAATATGATTTTTTGTATCAACAATTACAAGAGATACCATTATTGATATGTTTAATTCTCTAGCATTGCCAATTAACATGCCATTGGTGTGGGAAATGTTTGATTTCCAACGCTGAGAACGGTTGTTTTGAAAGTTGCTTCTCTTTCTAATGTCAACTTTTGGTGGAAAAAGTAAAAAAGCAAAGGGGAAAATGCACGAAACGGTGGGTTTTTTTTTATTCACCTAAAAACAGAATAATATGCAGTATCCGATGTTCATTTTGACACCCACAGTGTCATATGTGTGTACAATAGCAATTTGTGCATGTACAGACAAGGCGAGTGTGTACACTGTGTTAGCACGTTATAAATACTATAAAACGAATGTGAATATGTACTAGCATATATACTGGTATTCCACAAATAAGTATCGAAAATCCACACAAGGTAGCATAACAAAAACATCACAAAGCTGGAATATATATACTCTTGTAGAATTACAGAAACAAGTCGAGTACACTCAATCGACTTCGTGATACTCTTATCATACATGCATGTATATTATATATATTGTGTTGTGCTACCATGTATAAATAATAATCATGCTGGCATAAAAAAAAAAACAATTGCGCGTTAAAGAGGACCCCATGGCTATTCATATTTCCATGTAATTTTTGTTTTTTAAAAAGCTACTTTCCCTGTCACTTTCCGTACTTCTAAGTTATCAAAAAATACAAATACAGTTTAATGTCAACGTAGTGTGGCATTGCGATGTCAATGTGATTCTTAATTCGGCATGATAATACACTGGTGTGTTGTCCAATCACGTTCCAGTTTTTAAAGCAGTTTTACAGTCAGTAACAAACCTATGCTCTTTCAATGCTTAAACTGAACATGAAAACCCATGTTCGCAAAAGAAGTTATGTAAATAACCATATTTTGCATTGGTTACATCAACAACTTAAACAAATATCCCTTAAAGTACCAAAAATTCCGATAAGAAAACTCACTGAATCTAGATATTAATAGCTCTTTATCGCCCAATAAGGTAACTTGCATACGTAAAATGAATAAATAAATAAAAACCCAGATGTATACACATTGTAATGTAAACAAAAATCGCTAGAAAAATAATATCTGGTCATGACGTAACGGATACGAGAATAATTATAGTGGTCAGTAATTTTTGTAAGCAATACAACCCACAAGGATTTCTTATTCGGAAAAAGGCTATATTTACTGAACGTTTTACATGTATTTGAAGACCCAATTAGTGATCAAAATCAGCCATCAGTTTGAACTGCTGTTATAGACACTAAAAGATGCATCCCCGCCTACTTTTAAAAGTGCATGTACCTGCTTTATCTATAATTTGCATTCTTATAAATGTATGTGATCCCTTTGAATAATTATATGCATTACGGAAGGAAAATATTTTAAAACGGCGAGTATAGACAGGGGTTAATGATAATCTATAACGTTTCCAAAGTTACAGGTACATTATGTATCTGCTAAAATGTTAGGGTATCCAATGATTTAAATTTATTTCTTAAATACATGTATATGAATCATCATTTCAAATAATGTAATGATTAACAAATGAAAATGAAATACTAGGAATAAATTTTTTACAACCTTCATCAAATTACCTTGATTAGATTCCACTGTTACGGGGAATTCCGGAAGCTGGATTCGGATACCTCCGGGATTGGGGATAGACTGACAAGTTCCAAAAAACCCAAACAGTAATAAAATCAAACTCATTTTTCTCTATCAAACAGTTTTACCGTCCCGTTTATTCCGAACTGGAATGTTCTCTTTTGTGGCACCACGAAAGAACATTGCTAGTTCTGGCACAAGGAGTGGACTTTTTGTCCACGCTGTCGACAAATTACAACCGAAAGCAATTACTGTTTTACAGGTTCAGAAATTAATTAATGTTGGCCATAATTAGTGGACAGTTGTAATGGACACTGTTCGTTAGCTGAGCATTGTTTTCAGGACTAACTCGAGATTGCGTTGTGTTTCCCGCATGTTGTACACGATTTTGAGTACCACGTTCCGAACTGTCACCGGTAATGGTCGATAATGAATTTTATGCTAAATGATTTATGGAAGATAGCATTTATATGAATGGGAGAAGTTTGAGGACATTGAATCTGCTGCATGTAAAAAATTAACAAATTATTTATCACCGCTTGGCTTTGTATCGGCATATATTTTTTTTATTTATACATTACACACATGGCCAACTAATGAAAACATGAAAAAAAAAAAACCTACCAAAAAACAAGCAAACAAAAACAGACAAACAGAACAAAAAACAAAACAAAAAATAAATAAATAAAAACAAATAAAGAAGAAAAGAAACAAAATCGAATCTGTTTGAGATTTATTTTTCTAGGAATGATTTCAAAACTGTATAATTTCATTTAGTGTTAACCTGAGGATTATGCATGTGTTTACATTGAAATACAAAAACATGCAAAAATAATTCGATCTCTTGTCTCTTCATATGTTTCATACAAAATGACAGTTTCCTAAAACCCTGTAGTTTCATAACATTTTTGATGTATTTCAAGTATTGCAAAGAATGCAGAACTTCTCTTAAGTACTGTAATAAAATGTGTGATACACAATCTGGGATGAATATCTTACTATGTACTGTAAGTAATGTATAGTTTACGATACAGTGAAAGATTTGTTTGGACTTCGAATTAGTACTCGAGCAATATAAATATAGTTTAATTTTATATATATCAAGAATTCGTATAGAACTAATTTTTTTGCAATGATATTCTAAAAATAGTTCAAAAACATTTCTCAATAGTTGATAGTGATTTTGCTTGAAATGGATGGAAAGATAGATAGATAGATAGATAGATAGAGAAAAAGACAAAAATGACCAAAAAGACAGAAATGACCAAATATTTCTTGCATGCTGATCAGCCAAGTATTTCTTTGGGTGTAGGTAAACTGACAGATCTGGGAACTCTTTGGTGTGATCGTTTAATATCCGTTTTTCTTAATATGGAAACCAGCTCTGGTTTGACTTTCTGTCTTGGTTTCCTCTCAAATGGCGGCAGTTTACATTTTAGCTTTGATCCACCCGTGAGCGTAAAATATTTGTACAACTGAAGTTGCTCCTCTTCCGTGAGAATTTCTGATGGAATCACGACATTGGAATAACTTTTCAAAGAAATCTGTGTGATTCTTATATCATACAATACATCTCCAAGGACCTGTCGTTTGTTAGTGCCATCTATTGGTATCTTTTGACGTTCACATTCCACTTCCGCCCACTTTGCAACTGCGCTGAACATTTCGATTTCCAGAACAGAAGTGACGTCCGATTTCATGATGCATTCCAAAGCCTCGCGAGATATTGATTTGAACCCTTCTGACTTGAAAACAGCTTTTGCGTTTCTTTGGATGAATCTTAGAGTTGTGTCCTTTATATCCTTCATGTCAAATTTGAATGCTATATCAAGTGTTGCGCATGCGTTTTTGCAGCATATTGATGACTCGAGATGACGAACACATCGATCCACGAGATCATCTAGTTTATATTTTCCTCCAAGTTCTATCAAAGGCAAAATATTACTTTCATTTAGATTGGTTTCATTGGTATATATGTACCTACAAGATAACAAAAATGTATGTGCAAGATCAACCTTGCAGACATATATTCAAATTACCCCGTTTTCCAAATGGAAATATAAAATACTCTATCATTAATAATATCTTGTACCTCAGAAGCATTTGAAATATTTCCTTTGAAGTGCCCTCTATAAGAATCTCGGGTTCGGGTATTTCAGTATAGAACATTTTTTCGAATTCTTCGCTCCTCATTGCCATAACAAACTTATGTCCAGGCAAAGGTCTGCCGCCATCAGTGAAAGTGAAGTGGACGTCTGCTAGTGTTTCACTAAGACAGAGGTACGTCAAACACTGAAGTGGCGTTTTCTCCCGCCGCCACTGGGGTCCAAAGATACCAGCCATCGGTGTTAAACTGTCACAACCGACGTTGTTCAGTAAATCTATTGATAATCACTATATCGGGTTAATTTCAGTCAATACTTGACAAAGACATCTCCAAGACTACTCAGTATTCCGGGGAAAAAAAGAATTTGCAAAGATGCTTAAAAACATGTCACTGTCCATCATAAATAATGTTACAAAGAAAATGATTTTTAGTACCAAGATCTTTGAGAAATCTTACCTTATTTTACACCCCACATATTTTAAATGCTTTGTTCTGAGGCAGTATGGAACAGCGAGTCTTTCGTGATAACAATGAGTTGCTAGATTTGATTGCAATTTTCAGTCAAGCAGATAGTGAAATTCTCAATGAAATACTAAGTGTTACAAATAGAGGTTGATAGTAGAACTCTGCGGTGTACGGTTCTAACAGTAGACCTGTTGTGGTGTATAGAGCTTCTTTCAGGGAACAAAATGAACATTATATAAAAAATACAAACTATTTAGGGAAAACTGATAGGTTTATTTAGTAAAGCAATTTTTGTTGTTGGTGTTTTGTTTTAATTGTTCACCAACCGAACTATCATTATTGCTTGCGCCCCGCAAACTTTTTTCCCGTATGTATCGCCTCTTGAACTACATCACATGAGCTCCATACTTATGTGAGTATTCTTCTTTGCTGTTTTCCATGGTACATCATCTACCATCAATTAGGTCATTTCTAATTACAACGTCACCATAACACGTTAAATCACACTGCTGTCTTGATCTATTAATATGTTTGTTTTGAGTTAGTAGTACATGTACATCGTTCACTAATCATGATCTAAGATTTGATTAATCTACATTTGATATCATTAAATTGGTCATACAAAAGGGATGACCTCTCTGAACCGGACCAGTTGGCCATTAGGTGATTTCGTTCCCGCTGGAAGTGTTGCCAACCAGACGACATCTGCAGCTGCCTCCTCCAGAGATCTACGTTTGATACCTTGGCAGGTTCCATCTTCGCCGACGTAGATCTCGCTCCCTTGTGACACCATCCATCCCGGACAACACGCATTGATAAGGAGGTTTTGTCGTTGACCACCTGCGATTTCCCTCGTTAAAACATGAGCTAATGCTGTAAGAAATATCTTAGCGGTCAAACTGGGCGAATCAGGCCATCCATAACTTTTATGGTTTCCGTATTTGACAGCTTTCATATACTCATCTAAAAGAGTGATCAACTTGTAGAGACTGGCTTTTTCGATGTCGAGTTCCTTTTGCAATTTATCCCCAAGTTCCTTCATTTGGCCTATGTACCCGTTTGTGAGGATGATTATACGACCATGAGGACGCATGTGCGGAAGCAATATCCTGCAAACATTGACAGTTCCTTTGAAATCAGTCTCAATTGACAACTGTGCCTGACGAAATATAGGAACTACTTCGTCTTTCTTGTAGGTGATAGCGGCATTGTTAATAAGAATGTCAATGCCACCATATTCCGACTTGATAAAATCTTCAAACATCCGTATACTGGCAGCCTGGGTAATATCTAATTCGTGAAATTTAGCCCGAAATCCTTCTACTTTCAATCTGTCCACGGCTGCAAGGCCCTTATCAGACATGCGTGACGTGAGAATGACGTCACCATCGAAAGCCGCGCAGAGCTGTTTCACAAGTTCTAGACCAAGTCCCCTATTAGCTCCCGTAACCACTGCCACTTTCCTTCCCATTCTGAAAAGGAACAAAAAGAAATTACAGGGACCCGTTTTACAAAAGAATTAACTTATGACTATATAAAAAATGTTATAACATGTTACATAGTCCTATAAACTCGTCAACTTACTTTTTGTAAAATGGTTTACAAAGCTGAATTGTTCTTTTTCACATTTAAATATCACAATTTAACTAACGTAAAGAATAAAATGAACTGCAAAAATTGAATCGTAAGTTGTTTTGTAAAACGTGGCCCTGATTCTTTGTGATGATCAAAACACTTTCATTCTAATAATTGAGTGGTTTTAGCCTTATTTGGAATTTTAAAGGTCTCCCTTAAAAGAAAATGTTGCTTCTTTACATAGCCTTTATGCTATCTAATATAGGACAGTTCATTTCCAAATATTTGACAAGGTTTAAAGGTAGACCTGGAGATCTACTTTATCTCACTCGCTGCTTTAAAATATCAAAAATGTGTACATTATCGACAAAATTCTGAATGTGTACCTCTTATTTGTTGTCGTAGATCATGGAAGACGTCATTGAGCACAAGGAATAATGTTACATGAAATGTGCATGTATAACGAAAAAATACGAAGACGAGATGACCACCTACAAACCAATGATCTGTGGTTGCCAACGTAAACTAGTCCGAGATTTCTCTGTAACAATTTGTATCCGCGAAAGAAGATGTCTTGTATTGCCAATACACCATGATTGATCTCTTACCGCAGAAAAAAAATTTCATTCTACCTCTCGAATCAAATTAAGCTCTAACAGATTCATATGTAAATCAATTAAACTTACCTGTTTATATATGTCACAATTGGCAACTAGTGAGGTAAATCAGGCCTTAACTCGATAACTATCAACAGTTTAAAGCCCAGCGGGTTCGATTTTTTGCAGCAATAGCCGCATTATAATCTTGTTCGGTATATAAATACACGAGGAGAGGCCGCCAATATTGATATGGTGAAGTGCTGTTGAACATTACCATTTCTTTCTGTTTAAACCCTCCAGGCTCCAAAAGAGGGGGAAATATTGTCTTTCTAAGTACTTTGTAAAATGTGATATTAAAAAGTATCCATATGAGTTGATAACCTAGTTCATTTTAATATTTGAGAAAGTGCAGCATACAAACGAAAGATGTGCGTTTCTCCTAAATATTGTTTGCCTACTGCCCTTTTGTCCCGGGATCCTTGATTATCATTCATTGTCATCACATTTGATATCTACAAGAACATCTACATAATATCCCTCATACTGGTAAAATTCAGTATAGCCTTACAGCAATTGATTACAAACGACACCATGCTCCATTAGATGAGCCGTGCTAGTAATTCAGTTATACAGCGATAGTGTGATCATATCAGTTATTCATGATGAATTGCCACCTAATGACACAATTTGTACCACTGGTGTCTACCTACTGGAGCAATAGAATCACTATCGGTTGGAAAATTTAACATTAGCGTCTTATATGGTAAAATTATATTATTTATTTGAATTTGGCAACTGATGGAGTAACTAGCTGCAACACTTCCTCCATATTTATAAATAGGAGCACATCATCGAAAATTGTAAATTAACAGTTTATACTAGATACACCCACTATTACTTGGATTGTTTGCTTTCTGGCAGTATATTTTGTATCAAAATAAATTTTAAAAAATACGCAGACATATAGCGACAACAGTGTCGGATGCGGTGCTTCTGCGTATCTTTAGAAACATCTGTTGTCAATAATGTTTTTTGATGTTTCAATAATTTTGATCTCCGCCACATATTTTCAAAGGAATAGGAAAAGGTTTTTTTTCTCGATTTTCATGGAAAGCATAACGTATCACGTTTGGCCTTAGAAATAGGTTTGTTAAACTTTCTATCGAAAATTTTACTTCATATTAAGACTTCGCCATGCAACTCCAGGTGAAGCGCCATAATTGTAGACCCATGCTTTAGCGCTTGCTCCAACGTCTATCGTGATACCTAAGACCATATCCAAAAGACCCTTGATTTTCACCTCTAGAAATATCGAGCGTTGGGCAAATGAAAAGTCAATTCCTATTTTTCACAAGGTGAAATATTGGCAAGAACCCACGATTTTTCTGTTATGAAGCGAATATTTTAACTATAGTGAGCCACGCAAGGTATCTCTGATTTTTACCTATACACGCATGCCACTATTTGTGTCGTACTTATGTTTGCGATGTTAGATAGGTCCCCGCCTCCCTGCAAAGTTTATCCTCATGTGATTTCAAGCTTTGATAATCATAAACTGCAAAATATTGACATATACAGCACTCTCTTTTCCCTTGCAAAATTTTGTAGGGTCAGTTTACTTTATTCATTTAACCTATCAGTTGAAATAGTTTCCCGAAATAAGCTGTCACTTGAATATGCTCTGCCTGCCGCAAAACAACAAGGGGAAAAACCGCAAAACAAAAACAAATAAACACCCCACCCCCCAAACAAACCAACACCAACACACACACACACACACACACACACACACACACACACACACATAAAGGAAAGGAGGATAGTAGTTGTCTATGGTTTACGCTAACCTTTCAAGTGACTTAAAATTGTAAAACTGTCTGCACTTTCACTATCGCAGCCAGTTTGAAATGAAAGAGGAAATAAGTATCAAAATATGTTTTTCATTGCCTTAACATTTGGAAAATTTAATGACATCATAGTACATGTTTACATAATGTATGTATGTGTACAATAAAATTTAAATCACGTGGTATGCCTTTGCTCTTGTTCGCATTTCTTGCAGACGAATGTCTTTGAACTTGCCATTGTGATTTTTCTGTATAGTTTCTTGTAAATATCCTTGCAATGATTCCTGAACTCTAGGTCAAAGAATCCGTAAAAGAAAGCGTTCATGACGTTATTAATGAGATAAAGTCTGATTGCCATTAGATAGAAAACGCGACCTACATCGGAGAGGTTTTCCTTGAATTCTGGTCGTATAGAGTAAATCACCAGTACAATAATGTACGGATAATAGGTCACTATAAACGTCAATGTTATGAAAAACAAAAGTTTGGTGATCCGGCGTTCGCGTAAACTTGCAGTATCTTTTGTTTTCTTCTTTTTTCTGAACATTTTTTTGAGAGTTTTCCGTGGCTTTTTTGTCTTATTTGGTTGTTTGTCTCTATGTTTTTCACAAGGTGAATGTTCGTCAGTTTCCATCTTTTGGGTTGATTTGCTTTTCCTATCACTTGAAGTTTTGTTTGACCCATGTCCTTTAAATATAACCTGCGTCGTGTTATTTATGCAATCTGTGACGACAATGTCCGGAACGGCACTCGTCCCCTCGGAAGTACCACTTCTGTTCAATAATAATCCCTTCAGAGTAACTGGTACGCTAACTACTTTCTTGTATATGCGTCTGATCGATGACATCTTTTGAGAGGAGTCATCATCCTCGCATAATTGACAAGTACTTGAGAATCCATTGCTATTGTCTTTATCTTCGCAGCCATCATTGTCCTCGTATGTAAACACACCCTCTGTTTCTTTGTCATTCCAATCGACACTTTTGTTTGAGTCTTTGCACTGACTTTCTATGCCAACAGATTCTTCTGTTGAATCGCTAGATGCAGGAACAGGCGAGTCAACTCCTGAATCCAGATCTGTATGCATTGATTCTATAGACACTCCCACATCGGATTCCTCGTCAGGTTTAGAATCCGATGATTCCTGAACTCTTGTAGATTTTCTGACATAGAATTTAGCAACCTTGGTTGACTTCATGCGGTGGTTATGTGTCCTTAAAGCCTTGCCCACAAATGAGTAGAGAACGGTCAAACAGATCATGCAAGAAACTACGATTAAAAGTTCCAACGCGTAGTACACATAACCGTAAAAGGAATCGGTAACTTCGTCGGACCAGGAGCACTCGGAACCGTTAATGTTCTTAGTCTCTATGCTCACTGTATGTTTACCGTAAATCAGCAGGGCTGGAGAAGTAGCAATGGACGATCCAATGATCACGGCAATGATGGAACGAATGGCTCTTTTTTCCGTAACTTGATTTCCACTGGGGCGACAAATTTTTCGAAATCTTTCGGATGCAATGACCACAAGCATCATTGCAGCTGCAATCGCTAAATTGGTGTCGAAGAATCTGAATATTTTGCAGGCGATTGGGGCATCAAAGGTGTAAGGATGTGTTTCATCGATGATCTGAAACGGAATAGATATGGTGCATCCAAGCATATCAATGCAACCAAGAGCCAGAACGAAAACACGGTATGTTGACCGTTTGAATTTGGTCCCAAATACGAACAGTACATGGGCATTGGCGATAATTCCAACGAAGGACAAAATGGATAGAACCAAGAGAAGTGGCAGACGATTGACACTCTCTTCAGCGTTGAGTTGAGCCAGTAGTTCAGGACCATGGGTACTGTGGTTCAGCATTGGGATCACGTCTCTGTACACGGGCTCGAGCGCCATGGCGCTTGTCTTTATATATACGAGATTCTCGTCATGTTGTGGTATATCTAGTCTGATTCAATATCCGATTTGTGTTTAATAGTTCGGGATGATTCAAATCAATTTGACCGACACATCCTTTTCACACGCTCAGACAAATAAGAAAGACGTTTACAACCCATTTCTGTACTTACTAATGCTACATGTGATGTAAAATGGCTAACCTCACATGAACTTTTACATGTGATGTAAACTTATTTGAATCACATGTACTTTAAAAGAACATGTACATTGATAGATTTCATAAGATTTATTTTAACTAAAAATTTCTAACGGGAAAACGACTTCTTGATTATTTTTAGCAATCGATGACCAAGGGCACCTGATCACCCAACCGAGTACAGTCTACCTCCCCTCTATAGTATTCCTAACAAAATTAAGATGAAAGACATACATGTATNCCAACCGAGTACAGTCTACCTCCCCTCTATACTATTCCTAACAAAATTAAGATGAAAGACATGATTTTTAACGATATCCTATATACCTTAGTCAATTCAAACTCTCATGTTACAAACGTGGTCTCTTCGATGGCGGCGTCGCGTCAGACCATAGACGTTTACCTTGCTGCGTAATGACTGTTCCTTCGCCAACGTTCGGCATTAAATTTGAAAGTCACGTGTCTTTTGGATATCTGACCTCATAGATGGAGATCACGACAGGCGTTATCATAACTGCCTATAACAATTTTTATGGCATAATAGAATGGGTGTTAATGGATTACTCCCTAATAAAAACAAAAGGAATGAAACGAATTGCTTTACTCAAAACTTCAATTCAAAATAGTTCTATTATCACCCACCCCAAAGTGTTGTCTGATCCAGTAATTTCAACATAAATTTTATGTCATTGGTCCACAATAAAAAAGATCCTCATCGAAGCATATCGTCAATAGTGTTTTTCCCTCGAGCCCTTTCCCATGTTTCATCTGCTGGCCAACTTCACGTCTAGTAACCCGTTTAGGCAGATAACTCTAAATGACTAAATGATGCAATTATCATATCACCAATAAATGTGCTAACACAGAAACATGACATGTCAAACATTGTAATATTTTTTTTTTTTTCAATTTCCATTGTATAAATTTTCATTCGTATTGTATATTTTTTCATTTGTGTTCTATAGTTTTCATTTATATTGGTATAGGTTTTCATTTCTATTTCATAATTTTCTATTTGTATTGGATATTTTCGGTTAAAATTGTATAATTTTGTATTTGTATTCTATATTTTCCATTCGTATCTTATAATTTTTCAATTATACAATACAAATAACAAACTATGCTATATA
Organism: Ostrea lurida; assembly: GCA_903981925.1. NCBI lineage: Eukaryota > Metazoa > Mollusca > Bivalvia > Ostreida > Ostreidae > Ostrea > Ostrea lurida. Next base: position 122,944 of record CAJDSM010000006.1, read on the forward strand.
AATTGGTGAAGTAAACAAACTGCGGGTTAAACGTAATCATAGTCCCAAAATCATATATACAAATAATCGAGTCGTAGGGCAACACGGACCTCCGACAAAAGTGAAGGTAGGATCAGTGCATGGAGGAGTAAGCATCCTCTGTCGACCGGTCACACCCGCCGTGTGCCCGTAGTCGAAACAATAGTAATTCGGGTTCGCTTTCGTCAAATCTAGTAGGAAAATGACAGTCTAACATAAGGGTATGAAACAAATCAGTCAACATATGAACTTAGTGTATATTTGTAATCGCAAACAAGGTCATTATAGCGACTGTTAAATTAACGAAATGATGACTTTAAAAAGAGATTCGTATATAACCCTGCAACATCAAATTTTTGTTAGTAGTTGGCCCTCGCGTTTAAAATAGTCCTCATACGCTGGCATGCTCTTGCATATCGAAGTCAAACGGGGAGACGTACACACATAAGCAGGTGATAGTGACTTGCTAACATAGAAAAGGGAAAGTTGACGATTGCAAAGTCAGTCATCACGTTTATCATATAATAGTTGTCAGTCTGCCATTAGAGTCAATATCAAGTAAACATATCCAAATATGAGCAGATAGTCAGTAGTTCTGTCGGTGTCCTTTTATCTTCGATTCGTAGGATATATCATATGGACATAATTGTGAAAATTCTGATGTTAATTGATAAGACATTCATCTATATACCTTATAGTGTAAAGGTTAACGACACGGCAAGTAATTGTTTTTATCCCGTAACAGTTTTTTAACCAAATTCTGCTTCGTACATTGTATGAATATAAAAATAAGTCTGCCAATAAGGGGGCACAGTTAGTGCTCATAGGAATACCAACAGATTGTTGGAAGACATGATCTCCAAAGACTACATAAATATTATGTATAAGAAACCTAAGCATGCTCTTAATATCTACATGTACTTAGATATTTTATTGAATATTGGTGCTAACGGCAAACGAACAACTTAACTTTAAGACAAATGGGGCGATCTCAGATTCTCCATCACCAGCTTCCCATATTTATGTAGCAGTATTCCATTATTACCTGCATATGATAAAATCTTTTAGTGAAAAGGTGATAGCGAACAGTGATCAATCTCGTGCACACTCCTACAAGATATACAAATTTTAGATTTGGGCAAACGCGTAGCGGCCCTGGATATACCAGAAGTGGATCATGTGCCTAGGGGGAGTAAGCATCCCGTCAACCCGATACATCCGCTATGAGCCCTTTATCATGATCAGGTAAACGGAACAATCCGTAGCCAAATATCACTGTATACAGAACGGCCTTACAATTGGCATGAAACACATCAGACAGCATTTGGCCCAATGGAAGGTTGTACTGGTAAACTGAATCGTTATAACGACCATAGAATTTGCGAAATACTTACTTTAAAAAGAGATTGCTGAACCTCCTGTAACATCAGCTTTTTCTGAAGCTTGCTTCGATTTAACTGATCATACGTAGAATAAGTTCTTGCATATTGAATGAGACGAGAGACACCATATACAGGAATGTTGCTACGTAAATATGGGAAGTTAGTGAAATCATCCCGTTTTTCATAAAGTTGAACTATTAGTGGTTATGTCTACAATAAACTATGTAGGCTAAGTGCGAAGCAGGTGTGGAAATTTTCGAGATCACTGCGATATATAGAATCGACGTATGAATGAAATTGATTATTATATCAATAGATAATCGTCGATACATCTAAATTTGATTTTTAAAAAGGCGGTTCCAGTCTTTGATTAAGAACATGCTTGGGTTTCTTATCGATAATATTTATATGTAGTCTTTGGGGACCATGTCTTCCAACAATCTGTTGGTATTCCTATGGGCACTAATTGTGCCCCCTTATTGGCAGACTTATTTTTGTATTCATACGAATCAGACTTTGTTCAAAAACTGTATCTGGATAATAACAAAAAACTTGCCGTGTCCTTCAACCTTACATATAGATATATTGATGATGTCTTATCAATTGACAATCAGAATATTCATAATTATGTCCATATATACACGTGCATTTTTCCATTTGTCAATAAACAAACCCGACTCAATAGTACAATTCATGATACTGATTATGTTAATGAAAATGAATGCTAAGTTTTAGAAAATTTTAAAATACATGCCATGTAGATTTACTGCATGTGTTTAAAAACATCTTGTTGCATGAATACCGGTACTAGGGTTTAGGAACGTAAGGAGACTTTAGAATGAAAAATTTATGGATGACAAAACGTTCACTGAACATGAACTTCTCAGTAGTTGTCAAATTTAGGTGTAAAGTGTCTAATACTAGAAATTAAAAGCCATTGAAATTATTTGCAAATCGTGTGGGCAGAATAATTATACCTTAAGTGTAGTGTGCTTCGAAGGTGGGAATCCTCCTGATACAGCCACATCACGTGTACTTCGACATCATGTGTACTTTGACCCAGTTACGGGACGCTTTGTAGGCTTTCCAGTCTGCGACTGAATTGGATTTCAGGGATTTCTGATGTAGAAAATCACGTTATTTCCGACAATGCAATAACATTGATTCTCTATTTCCAACTCTGCTTTGATGCGCGTTTTCCTAATTGGAAAATACTTGTCCATGACTTTGAAATATAGCTTACATTTTCCAGATTTCTGATTGAGTCCCATTTTATTGCAGCAAGGTCAGGGAGGAAGATATATTTTTTTGCATGATTTTTTTTCCTTTGTTTGATGTATGGATGTTTATATATATTTCTATAGTGGTGCGGCGAAATGGTATCGTAGCACAACCACGGAAAGTATATCAAAGAGCCAAAACTCCCAAAATTTTTACCACCCTGATAAACTATCATACATGGACTATCATTTGTGCAGAAAATAATTTGTTGAAACTTCACTTTAATTTTGACCATTTCACAGTCCTGGCCAATTTTCACCTTTCCCCTGCTGTTTTAGACTTGATGGAATAAACTATAACCCATACAGTAAATTGCATTATTTTAACTTGAAAAACACAAATTCAGTTTTCACAATTTTTTGGGGGGAAATGTTTTGTTTGTAGATACTAGTAGTGTCGTAAGGAGAAAACGCAGTGAATTTGAATATGAAGAAAACTTTGTACAAGCTGATTTTCCCCAGGGCCTACATGTCA
>CAJDSM010000007.1:0-44984 GCA_903981925.1 Ostrea lurida
CCATTTGGTCCTTTGGATCTTCAGCTGTTGATCTGTCTGTGGAGGGTGTGTTTCTTTCTTTCGCTTGTTCTGTATCAGAAACTAACAGCTCTGATTCCTGATTCCCTTTGTTGGTGTCNCCTGTCTGTGGGTGTGTTTCTTTCTTTCGCTTGTTCCGTATCAGAAACTAACCGCTCTGATTCCTGATTCCCTTTGTTGGTGTCCTCACCTGTCACCTTCACGTCTTCCTCAGGAGAACTATCCGTACAAGATGGACATGATACAGGTGAATCGTACTTGTGGATGTATGGCTTGATGTCCAACACTGGTGTACCATCCAGCAGGTCTATACCACTGAGATGCAATGTGCTTCCTGTATAAAATAGAGCCAAATGTCATGTATCTGCATTACCATGGAATGATAGATTTAGCTCTCCTAAGCCATAAGATTAATTATGTTCGCTTCTCTGATCAAAATTTGTCAGTTTTCTGTTGTTTTATGTCACTTCTGTGCCATTTTCAAACTTGTAATAATAATTAATTGATTAATTGATAATTAATTTCAAACGTTTGTAATAATTGATCCAGCGGTTCAAGAGAAGAATACATTAAATACTCCTCCTATATAATTTCTAGGCTGGGAGAATTTCTTCATTGTCTATAGACTAAGTTTTAGGATTTAGGGGTGTGTATTTGTTATATTCTTACTGGCAATGAATTTATACAGTGTTGTTAATCTTATTTCATTTCTACTTCCTATACTGGAATCAAGTCTTGTTTATATGTTTTGTCCCTATACATTGTCCCATTTTACTTACTATTTTGATATAATTTCTAGGCAGGGAGAATTTCTTCATTGTTTATAGACCAAGTTTTAGGATTTAGGGGGGTGTATTTGTCATATTCTTACTGGCAATCTTATTTCATTTCTACTGAGTTTATATTTGAGCTTCTAATCATAGTGTAATTTGGTAGTTTCAAAGTTGCCATTAAAAAATAAAATAAAACAAGTTCAGACTATACAAATGCCAGACCTACTACAAAACTGATGCAGTAATTAATCGTATGAACAGTAAATGACTGATGATGGACAAAGCATTGAGTGTCCAGTGCCTTCAGTTCAGGTGAGATAAAAAGGTGAGCAATAAATTTTGTAGTCTAGTGAGCTATAGTTCTGTAGTTAATCAAGATCGTAAGATCTAGAACACTGACAAAGTCAGCAAGGGCCCTGCTGATACAAATGTTTTAATATACACATCAAAACATGGTGACAAACAAGTATGCAAAATTTCAGCTATGTACAATATATAGATTTTGGGTTTTAGTATTCACAAAATATGATTTGCAAAATCTGTGAATTTTCATGGAAATATAAAGTTTTTTCCAAAAATATAGACCCCTAGAAAAACCAAATTTCAATATGTACATCTGCATATTGTGTTAAACAAGCGTGCAAAAATTCAGCTATGTACAATGTATAGATTTTGAGTTTTAATGTTCACAAAAATAGTTGACGGACAGACAGACGGACGGACAAAGTGAAAACTATAGGGCGCCGCAACTATCGATGTGGGCCCCTAAAATGTAATATAGCTATACATGTGTTACATGTATAAAAGTGACTACTAAGAAATGGTAAATTTCATAAGATGCTTTTATGGGGAAAAAATGCAGGATAAGTATAAAAATAAAAGGCATTACCTGAGATATTTTCAAGTTTTGCTAGTGTCAATCCAATAGCATTTGGTCTATAAGGAGACCTTGTGGAGAACAGACCAACTCTTTTTCCATTTAGTCTTGGAGGCTTCACTTTTGCTTTCACATACTCTGTAGTGTTCTTATGGAAAACAAATATTACCCTACAAAATACACAAATAACACTCAGACATGACCATGGATGGAGACAAATAAACATTTTCTGCATCATTTTTCAGCCAAATAGAATTACTTGTCAGTTACAAATCCTATTGTCTTACTAATACATGGTAGATTTTACAAATACAGTCGAACCTCGTTATCTCGAAACTCATTATGGGATCCGAGAAAACGTCGAGATATCCGGGGGTTCGAGATATCTGACGTTGACTTCAATATCCTTTTGTTTGAATACACCTCACTATCGCTTGGGCCATGTACTCATTTCGTCAACATCGTTTATTATATCGACATTTTTACAGCCATGTCCGAAAAGCGTGTGTGGACGCGTAATTTCTTCGGTAGAACGGCTTTTTGATAGTTTTCACCTTTCTTCCCATCATTTACTGCTTGAATGTAGTTTTCTATGTATGAACTTTCAATTTCTGTTTAACAACTCCAGATAATCACTATCTCGGAAACATATCTTTTAATTGTTAAATTACTTGCCAGGTTTTTACTTGGAAGTTTGTACTGTTTTTATTTATGTAGATATTGAAGTTTGTAGCGGGGATTTATAAACCCTTACACAACGCGCGGACTGTGAATATGTTTAACGTAAGGTTCAGTTAATTGCACGCGCCCACGGTGTATCCAAGCCGTATATCATTACGTCTCAACGATTGAGAGTACTCGAAGATATAGCTTATGTTCGGCAGACTGGAAAATTAGTCTGAGTTCAATATAAACCAGTAAAATTGAGCTAAGGACTAAAAATAACTTCGAGATAACGAGTTTCGGGATACCAGTGTTAGAGATATCCGAGGTTTTAAATATTTATTAGTAAATACGACCGGGACGCATCTCATTCGACAATATTCGGATTTTCGACATATAGAAGTTCGGATATGCGAGAGTAACCTGTAAATGTAAGAAATACATTTGTGTTTTTTGATTGTCAAAAATTAATGCAAAAACATAAAAAATCCTTGACATGAAACATACACTGAGCTATTGTGTAGACAATAATGTAAATACTGTGGAATCATCATTGTTCGTGGGGGACCAATGTTCGTGGATTTCGTGGGTCACCCTTATTAACCACAAATTTACGTCCCCATGAACATGTTTTATTTTCCTTTTAACTTTTAATCTTTATAAATATTATGCCATTCCCATTATTTATCAATTACCCACCAAATTACGTCCCCACGAACAAGCAAAATTTTGGTTACCCACGAACATTGGCCCCCATGAATTAAAATGATTCCACAGTATATCATTTGTACACTAACCACACGTGAGAAAATTCTTCCAAGCCTTCCAATGAATGCTCTGGGTTTGTGAAAATGGACTTTTCCACTTTCAGTGAACCTCGAGCAAAAGGACACACTGACGGCTGACGAGGTGTTCCGTTCTTAAATGCAAATAAGGAATTTATGTACCCTATTGGTTTCACTTCCATACCTGTAACATAAAACATGCCCTATTACAAAATCATGCAAGTATATTTTTACATGATTTCATTGACAATGAATTATTAAACATATATATGCAGGTCAAAGTAGAAAATTTGGTGTATAACAATATGAAATTATGTAAATATCATGAGATTTTGTTTCATAAGGTTCTAGAGTATGATATTACAAGAGATTGCTAATTTTTTTGGGATTTCTCAACAACTGAACATTCCATATCTCATTCTTGAATACAATGTACATTTATCAGATATGGTATCTATAATTTCAAACATTTTATACGGCACAAATGTATTCAACTTACATGTATATGTAAGGGTAATTTTCAACCTTTACCCAGATTTATTGATCTTGTAACACTCACACTGTCAGTGTCTAGAGGGTATTTCAAGATTCTTGTAGAATATGGTTAAAAGTGTAAACTTAAATAAACAAGATGTACAACTTCATGCAAAAATATATTATCTATAATATATATTATATATTATTAAGCGGTCAAATCTGTGACACAACTGTTAGAATTATTCTAACTGGACTCGGTCCCACTCATCACCACCCGGGTCCGGAGGACATCTGGTGCACTTTTAAACGATCTAAACCTTCTATCTATGACACACACAATGCAACTTGAATTGTGTTGAAATTGCACTCTTGTCAATATTTATGGACAAGATATGCCATGTGTCTAAGAAAAATCTAGAATTTGACATTATTGGGATGATATACATATACATGTAAGTTACATGTATGTGTGTGGAGATTTAAAAATTTTGCACTTGATTAACCCTTCAATTGGTACTAATAATTATTCAAATATCAATAATTTCCTGGGCCTATAACGCATCTGATCTTAAATGAGGACAGTGAATACTTTATATATCAATATTAAACATGTAGAATCTACAATCTGTTTGAGTGTACAGATAGACATGTTGGCCCAAGTTGCAAAGATTGTAAAATATCGGGGCGTTTCGGGCCGCAACGAGAGCAAAATATTCCAAAATTCATATTGATAGATTGTATTCATATTAATTAATTGTATATATGTTCCGTGTTTAGAAATTTAAACAATCCGTAGACTGTCACTCACTTTCGATTCCCAATGAATTCGGCTACAAAACGTTCCAGTGACAATGAATGTGGAATGAAATCAGTGTCAGAAAAGTGCATAGCAACAAAGACATCAAAATGTTTTAATATTTTGAATTATTTCTCCAAATATGTAGAAGTGGTTGTTTGTTTAAGAACCATCTAATTGCTATGTGAAAAGGTATGTTGTCGTTGCCAAAGATCTGAATTTGAAACAGTGTTTTTATTGAAGTTGCAGTTTGTTTACATCGCAGTTCGAATTACCTCTGTCTGCACACAGGGGCACTTGCTATAGTTGTTAAAATGTATTTGATTTTTGTATATATATCCAATCTAGTACAATACTTTAGCTATGTATCTTTATAAAACAGTCTAACATAAATAAATAAAGGAGATTTAGAGCCAAACAAAATTTGCATGGACTGGGTGATCCTTATTAATTACTCATTATTTTGTCTAATTTGTTTTTGAAAGCGTTCGTTGTTTTTTTTTTTGTTTTTTTGTTGTTGTTTTTTTTGTAGTTATAACGTTCAAACATTGTTCGTTATTACATTTCAAAAGTGTACAGGTTTTTGTGAAGAAGCATTTCCTGATATCAAAGTTTAATTTCTCTCCTTTTGATTATTTTCTTCAATGACTGAATGAGAGACCCCAAATTGTTAATGATCGAATGATTCACTATCTACTTTTAATTAGTGTTTATTATGTTCCCACTCAAAGATTGATAACATACTGTTTTTACTCTGTGTCTTCTAAATCATCGTTATTTTTTCTCCAGTACTTTTTGGTTGGGAGTGTTCTCAGAATATGAAACCTTTTTACGATGATAGTAATTATCATTTGTAGATGTGCAGATTGGGGGTACCCCGAAATAACTATAATGATACTATAAATTACCAAAAATCTACCTAAACCTACCGAAATGACACTGTTATGTGTTCTTATAAGTGTCATCTACTCACATATCAAATTTTACAAAGATTGGTTTCGGTTTGAAGAAGTTAAATTCCATATATGTGACATCGCGACAGTCATCATAAGCAAGGTACACAGTGCTTAACCCATAAAAAAAAATTGTTGGTAGAACTTGGTGTTTGATAGAACATCAATTCTTTAAAGCTTCCATTTAAGAGAATTGCTTCTGAAATCACTTCATAGGCTTGTACAAAAAGTTATGACCACATTTGCAACTCCCTACAGTTTGGGTTAATTTATGTGTGTTCATAACAACAACCAATGAAAGAGCACCTTATCATCTATGCGCTGACTCAGACCTATGCTCAATTCGAGGTTTAGTAGGTGGTCAGACGCTCCTCCAACCCAACCGACCCCCCAATGATGCGAGAAAATACTATGTAGGAAACTATCATATTTGCAAAAATAGCTCTTGGGTTTGTTTATGCAAGGATATAAAGTTAATGATGTGACAATGCAAGATCTATTAAAATATATAGTTTGGGCCTTTTTAAAAGTACAAACACAAGCATATTGCCATGCACAGATTTCTCCTTTAAACCCATTCGAAAGTTGAATGCAAGTAAACAACAACATATTGTGTGGAATTAGCAGCGACAAGCTGCAGCTATTTGATATTGCACATATCATAAAGTTGGATAAAATAAATTAAAAAACATTCCATGAAATTTAACTTTTGTTACAACTGCCCGTGTTGTCCTAAACTATGTATCTCTTTATATAGCCTTGCTATCCGAAACCGGTTCTAAAGAACCATGTGACACAAACAGGTATTCGAATGAAAACCTTATATTTCCGGACAAGTAATTCATTATTACACCAAGTAGAAATTGATCTCTGTCTAATTTGTACAGAAATCATATTTATCATATATGCAAGTATGTGTACAGTTTTCACAGCAATCTATGATACATGATCAATGCTTAGGTAAAGTTATTGGAAGAACAAAGAAATGCAAAGAGTTCTGGACCTTACAAGGAATTCATTCGATCCCCTTCGAAGTGTACAGTGAAATTTATATGTCTAGCATACCCCGGTAACTCTTACTGGGAATTGCTTTGTTCACTTAACTAATTTCTTTATTTTTATTGTTGCCGATTGGTGTGCATTTCAATCAAGGGAAATTATGTCAATTCTTGCAAAACAATCAAACTTAATTAATTTTCATTAATCAAGAAAAAACTATTCAGGAACTATTCTATGTTAAAATTAAAACTTAAAAAATAAAAACAGATCACCAAAAATTGTCAAAATTGTTGAGATTCAACACACATTTTATATTATATTACCCCTATATATATATACATACCTAATAAATTGCATGTACGTTGCAGCCAAGCTCTTACTAAGTTTCATGTCTGAATGTGACCTGTGCAAAGAGGAGATCGTACAAATACAAATTTTAAGATATTTTGTCGGTGATTGCTATCTTACACTAAGTCCTGTTTCTTTATTAAAGATTTTTCACACAGTATAGCTGGTTTTTATCTATGAAGCTTAAGAAAGATAACCATTCTGAAATAAACAATTGCATTTACAAAGATTTAAATTGCCACTAATTGTCACAGTCTATGGCCACTCAAAGTAGTTCAGTGTTTAACTGATGAATCCCAAATCATTTAAATATTAAAGCCGGCCTTTATAATTCTGTAACAGAGCATTTGTTTTGTAAAATATTTTGTTTAAATTTGGAGACTTGGTTTAGTATATTTTGCCATCATGCCGTATAATGGCAAGAAAAGGGGAATTCTTAGAAAAAGTGATGAAGAACCTAAATCTAGGTTGAAAAAATTGGGGTAAGCACCATTCTGCTAATTTGTCTTAGTCTTTGATGCATTATTATGTCCAAATAACTGATATGTGCAGCACAACAGTGAACACACTTACAATAAAAGTGATTATAATTAATTCACTGTAGTTGTAAAACATATTATGAAGTTATATGATAAAATGAATAACATATATTATAACAAATCAAAATTGTTCATCCCAGTGCTTGCTATTTGTTTATAAGCATGTTTTATTGTAAATTATAAGAAATGAATTTCAATTAATGTTAAATTAATAAGTGGGTATTTCAGAACACTACACACATTGCTATCTGAGAATGAATAAATTTGTTTTCTTTTTATTCTAGGTTAACCATGCCAACTTCTGACAACACTTCGGTGAGGTTTGCAGGTTACCATGCCGACCCCATCCAGGTGCAGGTTCGACTGCCCAAACGGCATCCCATCCCTGGCAAAGACATCATTCCTGAACCACCACCAGAAACCGAGAAGGTTCAAATGGAGGGGGATATGTATCCCTTAAAGTGGCCCTCCTACACTCACGTGAGTTCTGAATTGTACAGATTGTCTATTACAAATGTGTAGTGGCTTGCAATTAGTGAACTTTAACTGCTGCTGTTTTTCTTTACTTGATATTGTCAGAATGATGTGATGTACATGTAGTAAACTTTCTTTTCTTGGGATGGAGCTGTAACATGGAGTTTCTTATCTTTGTGAATGAGATTTTAATGAAGCAGATCTGTCATTGTTTCTATACTTCATATGAAGTTCACACAGTTTTGATTTTATGGGCAGTTTTTGGGGTGCAACAGTGTGTGAATTAGTCCATTACATTATACTAATTGTAGCTCTTGATGTAGCACTTGAATATTTATTATACTTCTGTTAGATAAAATTAAGAAGATAGGATAACTGGTTTGCATCAAAAGAATACAGTACTGTAAGATGAGAATATTTGGCTCAAACATATTTTGGTGCAATCAGCAATAAAAACCGTTTGGTGCAAATTTATTTTAGCACAAAGAAGCCACCTGGTCAATAATTTAAAGTCAATGAAAACCTTTTACAGCACAACTTAATTTAGTGCAATTGTATGTTTGCGCTAAAGACACTAAAATAAATAATGCGCTAAATATTGTCGTTTTACAGTATCATCTGCAGTTTTAGTACAGGGGGCGGATCCAGGAATTTTTGAAAGGGGGAGAGGAATTCTACCATTAACTTGGTTATCAAAGGGGGTGGGGTGGGTGGGGTTGGGAGTACATGGTTCCCTCGAAAGATAGCAATTTTACTTTATTATATTACAATATATTTTGACATGTTTTCTGTTTGAAATTAAGAGACGAAGAGGGGGGGGAGGGTTGTTCCAAGTTGGGTGGTGACTGTATCCTAAAACCCTGCGAACCTCCTCTGTAGATATTACAACATTGTAGTAGAACTATTTCTTGAGGTATAAATTTGTGTGCTTCAAAGTATGATTTGCTGCTTTTGAATAACTGGTCAATCAGATTCTATGATGAGTTCTCAAGTACATGATAATCACATAAAGTATTTGTAGACGAAAATATTAAAATAATTTTTGAAAATGTCTGCTAGCTCAGGGTGTGTGTGTTTGTTAGCTCTAATGACTGTGTGTGGGGGAGAGGGTTAGCTCTAATGATAGAAACTACTTTTGTTGGAAAAGCCCTTGGGAAATAGTTCTTACTTCAGGCTTGATAAAAGTGGATATGCTATTTCTATAATGACTAATTGTATCCTCTTGTTTGTTTTTACAGAGTGATGTTGAAAAGAAGATCAAAGGTGTTTTGGAACCCCTCTCACTATTCACAGCTTATGGAGATGATGAAGGTAAGAAGAATCAATTCATACAATACACATAAAAATATGATATAAATTAAACAAACACTCCAAAAAGTTTATGTAGGTATATGAAAATTTATATCTGATGATGTAGTGCAAAGACAAATTAAAGGAGGGAGGAATGTAGTAGTTATATGTGGACTATGGATATCAACCTGGATAGCTCATTGGTAAGAGTACCTGACTAGTAATGCAGGAGGTCATGGGTTCGATTCCCAGCCCAGCCCCAAATTTTTCCTTTCCTATATATGTTACATATGGTGCCATATATAAACCAGCCCCTTGGATTGACAGATGAAATTGTCAGCCTGGGGATATAGATCCTGGGTTGATGTCTTCTGGGTGTGAAGACATTCAAGGAGGAAGGAATATGGCAGTCAGCCGGGTGTGATCGGTGGTGACTGGATGACTTAGTTGGTAGAGCACCTAAATGAAAATTCAGCCCGGGTTTGGTCCATTGCCTGCATTTTCTCCCTTCCTGTTACACATGTATTTGAGGTTATCCATGTTTTTTAAATTTGGTTCTCTTTCACTTTTCCAGATGCAGAAGGGAAACCTAGGGTTGAACTTGAAAGACCTAATACTCCAATCAATGTATGATATTAATCAATAGACATGAAAACCAACTGATATTCTTACATCTGTTTATTATTGAAGTACAAAATGCTCATTGATAAATGATGATACTATTTAATATTCACTCTTTATAAAAATATACCCATGAAATATCAATTCAGTTCTCTTTTCTAATATATAGGAAGAAATAAGACAACAACCATCAAGTTTAGAACAACTAGCCAAGTTTGTAAGACGGCGGATTAAAGCTCGGCCAGATGATCCATACCTGTCCATTGATGATCAGCAGAATTTGGTAATTAGTCTTCATAAATTCCTTTTTTGCATGCTCTCCCAGTTCGGAAATACAAATGTTCTGGCTGCACTTTTTTTGATTACTGTAAGTCACTTATTTTTAATGTAGTTTATTTTGTTGTTGTTGCAATTTTGACATGCCAGATTTATTATCGAGACATACACAGACTCATTCATTGCTATTATGTATATGATGAAAATTATCAATGAAAACTGTATTTTTGCGTCATGCAATGCACCAATGTATGTGAAAGATTTTTACACATGAGAAGTGATTTATAATATAGCACACTAAATACAAATTTTGGCTATCTATCTGTCTTCTGTATGAAATATGAAAATGATTTTTGTGCATTTTAAAAATTCTGACTGAAATGTTAGGTTTTTGTGATATAATTTTATGAAGAATTTTACATATTTTACTCCAGGCTGGAATTTTGATGGGTGAAATCAATTTGATATGGCCAGAAATCCGAAAGCAAATAGATGACCCATTCTTGGTAAGTGAAGAGATACATGTAAACACAAATTGGGTCTCTTAGGTAACAACTCAGCAAACATTTTGAAGATATCATATAGAGAGGCACTTCTTATTCTTAATTTTTCAACAGAGTCCCGAACAAAACAAAGAACTCAACAGAAGGATAGCTGTACACATTGTCACGGTGTGTGAAGAACTGTTCAATCATTACACCAAGAAAGCACAAGGTTTGTAAATTGCTGGTTGAATATGATATTTTAAAATATTTTTGATCTATCTTAAAAAATGATTCAAATATCAATGTAAAGTTGATATTTGAAATTAATTGCATTTTTCATGCTGCTTTGTTTTTTAGTTTTGAACCAGAGAGGCATTTTCAGTGGTCCAGCTAATATGAGTAGACTAAAGGCCCAGTTGGCACTAGATGCAAATAAATTGTAAGTTGACAATGCAGAGTTTGATTGTAACATTATATAAAAAAATCAGAATAAATATGCACAGTTTTTCTGGTTGGAAATGAAAATATCAAAGAAAATCAATTTAACAATCTGACCAACATACTGTATTCCAGTTTCAATATCATTAGTTATCGGACAAAACCTCTCTGCTTAACTACATGTGGTTTTTCCCCGCAGTTTCAATATTTTGACAATACGGCGATACATTGTGGAAGACATTCGTAAACAGGAAGCAGAGGGAGATAGAGGGGAGGAAGTTGTCTACTCAGCAAAACCAGAAAAACCAGCAAGAACTAAATCCGATGTCCCAGTTCTGTCATTTAAAGGGATGGTCAGTATACGGATCACTGCAAGAAGTATTAATGAAAAATTATGACGAACTTTGACAATAAGAGTTTTCTTTTTTATTTGAAATATTGTAGATTCAGACAAGTCGTCCCAAATCAAAAGTCAAGAGATTTAGATTTCATACTCCAGAGCAAGAGGCAAAACAGGTATGTTTAAAAATTTATCTTGAAACTCCTGCTTTCTTTAAAGTGTCCAAAGTGCCAGATTGTACTGTACTTTTTTTGATGCACACTTATTAGTAATGTGAACTAAAAAAAAAAAATTTTCTCTGTACAGATTGTAGAGAATATGCCCTCGCTAGACACCAATAAAGTGTTGGGTCTGCTGACTGACCTCCCTGAGAGAGAAATACAGACTCCATCAGAAGGTCAGGCTTGAAACTGAATGCTTAGCCATATAAAATCTGTGCTTGAATTTTACACCAACAAAAAGTTGGTCTATATATAGAGAAGACATTTCTACCAATTTTGTACATAAGAGAGAAACTGTAACGTGTAGCGGTCACCCATCCAGGTGCTGACCACCCTCGCCGTTGCTTAACTTGCGTGATCAAGACAGGAACTCTACCATATCACCAGAAAAGCTAGCTCACTAGCAAAGCAGTATAAGTTCCCTTTATACTGTCCGCTACAAATCCTTTTGCATCTGTAACATTCATGACTGCCATATGCATTTGTTGTATGAAACAGCTTAATTTTAGGCTAGGGCATTCAAATGTGAAAATACGTAATCAGGGCTCACGCTGCCGTTCGCCATTTTCGCCATTGGCGAAAGAATCTCAAAAATGGCTACAGAAATTCACAATTGGCGAAAGCCAATTTTTCAGTGCATTGAAATCACGAAATGCCAAATCGCGAATTTAAAAAAAAAAGGTTAATCGTAACACTCGGCATTTCAGTTTATTTTCGTATCTGGGGATTTCCAGGTTTTAAAAAAGCTTGAATTTGATTGGTGCAGTATAATGTGTACACAAACATGGCGTTGCCTGTTGAAGTTTTCGCTAACGAAGAAAAGACTTTCGTTTTTTGCCCGAATTTATTTTGAATTTCATATGATTGGAAAGTAATTCAAGGATTGAGCGGTTGAAGAGGATTATATCATGTGAAATGATTAAAACTCTTGCCCCTAATTGATCAATCTGACAAGGTCACAACGGGTAAATTCTCGAGAATTATAGTACATACAAAATTAATTCCTTAGGAGCGTAATCAAGTTAAGAATGTTCTCTTGACTTTTTTTCCCATTTTGTATGATACTAGATCGGTTGATTGCTCTCTTTTTTAAAAATAATGGAAACCAGATCGAATGTTCTCCAGTTATAATAATGTTTATGCTTGAGTAATGAGTTTTATATGCAAATACTATGCAGCTTAGATTATTCTATCTTTGAGATCCATACCTTTAATTATCAAGTTTAATGGTGATTGAAGTAAAAACATAAGTAAATTACCTTGAATAGATATTATAATAACATTTCTCTGTGTTTAGTGTATCTTTTTGTTATCCTCTGAGAGAGGAAATTTGACTGGACAAGAATTAACTTTCTTAATCAATCATATAAATCTTAATCTGCAGAGTTACTTATTATTTATGATATGTAAAACATTGTTTAACAGTCATTTCAAGTTGAAAAAATGTAACGCGGTCTCTGTACGAAAGATATTTTGCTGACACAATTTTACATCATCTACAAAAAGTGGCTACACTTTTTTTCAACCCAGTGTGAGCCCTGAGTCGTTTAAAAATAGTTCTGAACAGGTTTTGGACTTTTAGTTCATGAATCATGAATAAATAATCTCTATGTGTACATGTACCGGTATATGCAATTGTAAAAGTCTTTTTAAATAATTGTGGTATTATTTTCAGCATCTGTTGGGAAGGCATCCAGAACCTCTGACAGAGAGATGCAGGCCTTGGAGTATGTTTATATAATCATTGATATCTGTGCTTTAAAAATCAATATGTTTCAATAATCCGGAATATTAACCACCAAAATGCAGGGGATTCAAGATTGGGAGTCTTTTCCTGGAGATTTTTTGACATTTCAACAATAAAGGCAATTAAAACAACCATTTTCAATTCTATAATTTAGGCCTTTAAAATTGAAAAGAGGTACAGATTTTTTTTTAATTTTATGAAAGATTTTTTTTTTTTTTGTGTATGGAAATTCTGAAATTTTCCATTCAGTATGATCACAATTGTATATATGATTATTTTATAATTATCTTCAAGATTAGATGCATATATATGTATCTTAGCATATTTTTAAAACCCCCAATTTGGTCGTTAAATTCAGTTGATTTCTGAAAATAAATATCCTCTCTCCTTATAATGAGTAGTGAATGTGATATTTAGTAATACGTGACAGAGACAAAAAATTACATTTTGGATGATCTTTAATGCATACTTACAAAACATAATTAACATAGAAAAGAAAAATAAGTGTGTCTAACCCAGATCAGAATTTAAAAAAAAAAAGGGGGGGGGGTCATGATCCATGCCCCAATTAGTGCCTGTTGTCATTAAATCCTTTATAATTACAGACTATCAAAAGAGGATCTCTCCAGAAGAAAAGTGCTGTTGAAGGTGAGTTACCTTTGTAATGATTACACATTGCATTCTGAATTTTTTAAACTGTTTATTTTTCATTCATAGAGATTTGAAAATATATGAGTAAGAATTTTTGTTGTTAAATTCGGGATCAAAGAATTTACTTCCAAGTGATTATAGGTAATGTATTTCCAGAATATTTTAGCTGCATGTCCAGAAAATTTCAACCACATAAAATGTTGGAATATATATAGTATTTTTGGATATCATGAAATTTATACTCAGAAGGCCTACCACTTAAATGCTGCAAAGGCCATGGTTTTTATACTTATGGAGCTACCAAAGCAGCACATTTGAATGGATGATGACAGAACTTTCAAATTTCACATGTGTATTTCTTGTGACAAGACCTTTCTTTTGTTACCAATTTTTTTTACCTTGTGACTTTGACCTAGCTACTATTGAAAAACTTTCACTTCGACCATATCTTTTAAACAGTGGGTGATAGGCCTTTTAATATTTCACATGTGTTTTCCTTGGGACAAGACCATTCTTGTGGTACTAAAATGTTTGACCTCCTGACCTTGACCTTAAAATCTTAACTTTAACTTGAGCATAACTTTTAAAAAAAAATGCATAATGATATGGCTTTCACATTTCACACCTGTATATTTCATGTGACAAGACCTATCATTGGGTACCAAAGTGACTAAGGCCTTTGGAAAACAAGCTGAGAGACAAAACAGTGTTTGTTTTATATTGTTGTATGGATATAAATAACATTATCAAAAGTATAACTATCTGTTGTTCAGGCATGTAAAATTTGTCTTTGTTGACAGCGTTCCAGATCACTGCCAGATATTCAGTTTGGGGAGACACTTTTGGAAGAACTTGGTATTGACCGTTCCATCAAAAAGGACATACTGGCACAGTATGAAATAGACATCCTCAAACGACAAATGGCTCGACAAAAAGTACAGGTAACTACTTAAGTTGAATTCTTTAAGAAGTAATCTCCATGGTGTAGACATTTCTGTCATAATGGCAGTATGTAGCTAGTACATCATTGTGTTTATAACCTTTTACAAGGACTTATTATCTGAACTCATTTGAGTTTTAATACTTTTTTAATGTCTTATATTATCCAAGAAAATATCAAATTTTGAAACTTTAAAAAACTGGAAATGCTTTGACATATGTATGAATCAAAAAAGGGATGTAGCCCTAGAAAATTTTCTCTTTTTATCTATTATAGAAGAGTAAGCAGCAAATAATGGTGGATACGAGCAAAAAGCCACAGCCGGGAACTCGAGAGTACGCCGCTGAAGATTTACAGCGTCTCGTCAAACGCGCTCAGGACACAGAAGATCTAAAGGTGGAGGAGGACTTACCACCTCTGCTTCAGGTACCACTCTTTCATTTTCTAGGTTCTGGGGCCATAAAGCCAGATCACCGAATTCCCCTGTGTAGGTCCCCAGGGCTAGTAAATACTTGCATGTACAATACATATATTGAAACTGATAAAAAATGGCATGTATAATTGTTTCTTGCATATTTACTTAGATTGTAAATTTTGCATTCACTCTTTTTCACTCTAATTTCTAACAGGTGCTTTTTAGAGTCATATGACATCAAATCTACTACTATAGTCATTGTTCAATCCACAAACTTTGTAGGCTATCACAAGAAGTGCCAAACATGATGGTCTGAAAGAGAGATTAGAACAGAAGATGAAAGAATTGGAGGAGAGAGAAAGACGAGATATCATTGAACAGAGGTATTGCTTATTGTCCATAAACAGAGGTATTGCTTATTGTACACGCAGCTCTATTTTCTATTGAATATGATTGAACATGATTGGTTGTTTGTTGTCTCTGCATAGACTCTGAGATATTGCTAAATATATAATTTCTATTATTTATGAAAAGGGAAGAAATTGGAATTAGTGTGGAATCATCATTGTTCATGGGTGACCAATGTTGGTGGATTCCGTTGGTCACTTTTACCCACGAATTAACATCCACATGAACATGTTTTATTTTCCTTTTAATCTTTATAAATATTGTGCCGTTTGCATTATTTATGAATTACCCACGAAATTACGTTTCCACGAACCATCAAAATTTTGGTTACCCACGAACATAGGCCCCTACGAATTAAAATGAATCCACAGTATTGTACCATTGTTTTTATATATTGTAATGTTGCAGAAGTACTTTTTATGGTTATATCTCATGATATTTCATTTATTTCAGTGTAAAGATCAGAGAACCAACACACCCTCAACCGTCCACTGTCAGTGCCAGGCTTCCAGGGGTAAGAAAATTCAAAAATCAGAGTTACTCGCAACAGAAATATAGATTATTTGTAAAATAGTAATATATTTCTAAAGTATGATTTTTTAAATATCAGGCAAGCTGCAAGTCCTTAAAGGTGATAAATCTTTTATCATTTAATACAGATGGAAGTCAGAGCATCAGATATACGGGTGTCAGAGAGAGTGTGCATGTCTTCAATCACTATTGATGGCTACACCACAGTGTACAATGAACTCACAGATGAGGTATGTATCTGGTAAAGTCTCTAATTACTCTAATAGCTTCTTTGTAAACAAAAAAATCAAAAATTGTAAATATACCTCTGCATTAAAAAATTGGACCACCATAACCCAGAATGTACAACTTCTTTTGGAAATTTTGTAGATTGATGCAGCAACAGTGAAGAGTCTTGATAAGAACCTGTTTCTGAGTGACGAGATTAAGGAGGTGTACAGGGAGATCATGAAGACTGTCCCCACAGATCACCTAAGGCTGGATGATGTCAGTCACAAACAAATCTCAATATCATTACAGTTTTCATATAATATTGTGATGTAAAAGTTAGGAAGCATATAATTGCTTTTCATCTGTTGTCTGTCCTGTCTGTCTATTAAGATTATGACCTTGACAATAAGTGCAAGATATTTACACCATGGGTAGGGCCAATGAAAAGCTTGTCTGGGATTGCCTATTATGTCACAGAGCAATAGATGTGACCTCAGTAGAAAAAAAAAAAGAGAACCAGAAATTTTGATTTTAAGACACATGTAGTGTCATCTTTTTTTTTTATACTAGTTCGCACATTACATGTATTATGCAAAAGTTTTCTATTATCATGTGAAAGGTTTATATTACTAGTATTGTGAAAAACAGGCACTTATGATAATGTGAATTTTTTTTTCTTTTATCTAAAAATAAGCTCAGAAAGCTTTCATAATTATATTGAATATATAGTGAATTGAAAGACTGCCAACAAATAAAGAGTCAATATTTCAAAATATTTTTTATGAACTGTGCAAAAATTACTTGATATACTGTGATACCATAATTATAACCTGTAGGTACATTATGCCATACATTTGAAATTAAAATAGAATTTTCTTTGGCAGGATGAAATGGTACAGAAAGCTGCTGATGATGTCAATTTATCAGGCACCCTGGCATCCTCCACTCTAGCTAAGAGGCGGTCCCAACGTGTGATTAACCCCGCCTTGAGCAGAGGTCAGAAGGCCCCATGGGGGGAAATGGACCCAAAGCAGTGGGTCAGAACGTAAGGCAACTGTACTTTAATTCTGTATCGGGTTTGTAAAAGTTAGTGATTCAATTACTTTAGGATTTTTTGTTTTTTGTTTTAGACCCCATAATCCTCCCAAAAATTTCTTAGGAGAAGATGTATTTCACCCCACTGTAAGTACAATATTTGATTCAATTTGTTTCCACATGAAATCCGATATCACTGACAATATTTCATAATGAAAATAGATTTAAAAAAAATACAATGTAGATTAATTTTTTTTTTAAAAACACCTCATGCAGTAGTATGAACTCTGTTTTCAACTAGTTGTTGAGGGAATATAGTATAGTTGCCTTGCGGCTGTGTGTGTGTGTGTCTGAAACCTTGTGAACAAAATAAAAGCAAGGGCATTCATCAGAGGATCATCAAACCATCCACAAATGTTGCCCATGGAGAGGAGGTGAACCTTATTAATTTTCAAGGTCAAAATCACTATTGACTATTGCCAAAAAATCTTAAGAACAAGATAGAAGCAAGGGCATTCATCAGAGGATCATAAAACCTCCACAAATGTTGCCCGTGGAGAGGGGATGAACCCTATTGATTTTTAGGGTCAAAGGTCAAGGACACTATGATATTTGCATAAAAATCTTGTGTTGTGAGGGAATGCTATGCTTATGTTGCCTTTTTATATACAAAATACATGTGATTTATGTTTTTTTATGCATAGCAAAAAAGGTATAGAAGTATACATTATGCCACTAAGTTTGTCAAGTACATGTATATGCATATTACATGTGGTTTATTTCCTGAAATTTGTTCATTTTTGTACCAATGAGGTTATGTGCACATATCAATGCATGTACTTATATCAGTTAGTAGCTAGATATAAGGTCATTACAGCAAATTATGTTTTAGGTGTTAATTTTAAGAAATGTATCACTTCACATGTTACTTTTGTGATTTAAACATGTTTAAATATGATTCATTCACTGTGTACCCACTTTTATTGGGGACTTCTTTAATTCACAAATCACCAATTTGCAAGAGAGCCATCATATTTGTATTTAGCACCACCTCCATGTATGGCACTAGTGTAATCTTGGAAAATAATATACAGCAGTGCTGCAATGAATTTAGAATTTAAATTCATGATACTGCAAAATTTGAAAAATCTAAAATACCAGTCTTTAGCTTAATTCTGGTTTCATCAACACCTAACAAATATAAGATTAATTCTGAGATAGAAATTATTTTGTTCATTATGATTTTAGTTTAGATTTCACCCTGAGCCGAAAGCTGATTCAGGGAGCTTTTCTGATCAAAATTTGTCCAATGTCTGTTGTCGGCATCATGCACTGTTGCTATTGTAAAAATCTAATTTTCATATTTTTTTCTTCCTCTCCAGAACCACTTGGCCAATTTCAATCAAACTTGGTACAAATCATCCTAGATATCCTTACGGTCAACTTTGATCCCCTATTGTGGCCTCACCCTACCCCTGGGGACCTATAATTTTAAGGAACTTTTAAGGAAGATTTCAAGTAAAGTTTTAACTTTTTTGGCCCATTTGGTCCTTGAAAAGATTTTTAAATGAACCACACTATTTTTTTCCTTTTCTTGATTGCCTTCCCTTTAACCTTGCTCCTAACTTCTGAAGGGTGGGTGATACATCTTTCATATTCTATGTATGCATTGTTTATGACAAAATTGTTTAGGTATGTATGGATTTCATAATACATAAATGGTTGTGATTCTTCATCAACTTTATACATTACATGTAATTTAATCTGAAACTAAGACCATATTTGAATCTGTCTGCATATATACTCAATAGTCATATGGGTAAATTTTACTTGTCAGACCCCAAATATGGACAGAATTCATGACTTCATGCACAATCCACGAAAAATGGCTCAGATTAAGGAGCAGACGGACAACATGCCCAAATTTGTGGCGGAGAAAATGTCCCGGACGTACGCCTCATGGCTGCAGTGGTGGAGGAGCACGGTCACCAGTGATGACTATATGAAATATACCTGTCCACTACGGTAAAAACTGACACACATTGACAGGTTGTCACCAGTGATGACTATATGAATACCTGTCCACTACGGTAAAAACTGACACACATTGACAGGTTGTCACCAGTGATGACTATTAGAAATACCTGTCCACTCCGGTAAAAACTGACACGCATTGACAGGTTGTCACCAGTGATGACTATATGAAATACCTGTCCACTACGGTAAAAACTGACACGCATTGACAGGTTGTCACCAGTGATGACTATATGAAATACCTGTCCACTACGGTAAAAACTGACACGCATTGACAGGTTGTCACCAGTGATGACTATATGAAATACCTGTCCACTACGGTAAAACTGACACGCATTGACAGGTTGTCACCAGTGATGACTATATGAAATACCTGTCCACTACGGTAAAAACTGACACGCATTGACAGGTTGGTCACCAGTGATGACTATATGAAATACCTGTCCACTACGGTAAAAACTGACACGCATTGACAGGTTGTCACCAGTGATGACTATATGAAATACCTGTCCACTACGGTAAAAACTGACACGCATTGACAGGTTGTCACCAGTGATGACTATATGAAATACCTGTCCACTACGGTAAAAATGACACGCATTGACAGGTTGTCACCAGTGATGACTATATGAAATACCTGTCCACTACGCGTAAAAACTGACACGCATTGACAGGTTGCTCAATTTTCTCAATGTCAGTGTTCATATTAGCTAACAGTGTCTGTCTTGTCAGTTATGTCCATGTTATTGAGGATTGAATCTTCACTTTGTACATTGTAATTATTTGAACAGGCTCGGTCTTGGCTTCTTGTAGCTTCATTTTAGAATTTTTAAAATTCATTATCCAGACCTCCTTGAACATTCTAGTAATTCAACAATAAACAATAAACTATCCTGTGAAATTCATGGATTGTGTAATTATTTACAAGATTGTGTATTTATTTACAATAGATGATATGTGAATTATATACATTAATTAATTACATAATGCTCTATATAAATTACGTAAAGATTTCTGAATTGATGGATTATATTTAATGATTGTTTTAAAAGAAAATCTGATCATTTGACAGATTACTTGGCGGATCAGTTGATAGGTAATGGTATTACAAGATGAATGGACGACTGTATTAGTGATTAAATTTCATAATTTAAACAGGAGTCGGATTACATGGGTGTGGTGTTCCATTTCTACGATTCTGAGGAGGAAGACGAGGAAGAGGAGGAGGAGCCCACGCCTCGAGGCTTCGCCATTCCGAGGATGGGCGTGTCTCCATTCAAATCTCACTCCAGGACCGGACAACCTAGTAAATTAGCAGAACTGAAGTAAGTCAGGCGTGCCAGAATGTGTGGTAATTAATGTTATCAAGGATCACCAGAAATCACAAAATAACTTAACAATATACTAGGTAAAGTTATTGCTGAGAAATATAAGATAATGATAACAGGGGTATATTTGTGGTAATATTTAGGGAGTGTTGGGTATAACTGTTAATTCTGGTATATAATGTGCATGTATCTTAATACATGCTTGGAAAAGTGACCATGCACTCATACGTGATGTATATGTTTACATTTAACTTTCCAATGTTCCTGCCTTTGGTATCTTACAAATTGTAGTGTTAGCCATTTTCTCATGAATGTGTTGCAGTTGTGAACAATGTGTTGGTATAAACCTAGATAAACTACAGTTTGTTTGTTTTCTAACGGCTGAGAATTCCAACCGAAATAAAAGAAGACTGTAAATATAAAAAATAAATTTCAGTTTTGAAAATACATGAGGGTATAAACGCAACTACCAGTACTTCATGATGGCATTTTATTTTCATGAAGTGTCACTGGATTCAGGATTAATCAGGAAGTGTGTCGGCATGAAGCATTTCAGTTCATACTCTCATGTATTTTCAAAAATGAAGTTTATTTCTCAAATATGAAAGAAATACTATCCATAGTAT
Organism: Ostrea lurida; assembly: GCA_903981925.1. Classification (NCBI taxonomy): domain Eukaryota; kingdom Metazoa; phylum Mollusca; class Bivalvia; order Ostreida; family Ostreidae; genus Ostrea; species Ostrea lurida. The sequence goes on from CAJDSM010000007.1 coordinate 21,299, forward strand.
ACAGGTATGAATACATGACAAGTATAGTTTATTTTTTATTCGCCCGCATCAAAAGCAGGTGTATTATGCTATACCGCTGTCATCCGTCTGTCTGTTCAGCCATCTGTCCCTTTCACTTTGTCTTCGCAACTCCTTCTAAACTCTATGGGGATTTTGATGATATTTGATACAAAGAAAGATCACAATGTGGAGATGTGCATATTACAAGGGGAATGCTCGGTGTTTTTTAAAGGAGTTAGGGTCCTTGGACTTAGGAATCTCTATGCAAAATACATTGTCTTTGCAACTCCTCCTAAACCCTTGGAAGGATTTTAGTGAAACTGGGAACAAAGAAAGATCACAATGTGGAGATGTGCATATTACAAGGGGAATGCTCGGTGTTTTTTAAAGGAGTTAGGGTCCTTGGACTTAGGAATTTCTATGCAAAATACATTGTCTTTGCAACTCCTCCTAAACCCTTGGAAGGATTTTAGTGAAACTGGGAACAAAGAAAGATCACAATTTGGAGGTGTGCATATTGCAAGGGGAATTGCAATCCAATTTTATTTTTAAAGGAGATACAGCCTTTTGACTTAGTTTTTTTTTTCATGTAAAATACTGTCTTTGCAACTCCTCCTAAACCATCTGGGAGAATTTAATGAAATTGGTAAGATCACAATGTGTAGATGTGCATATCGTAAGGGTTGAACTGTGTCAGTTTTTTTCAATGAGGTTTAACCCTTTGACTTAGATTTATTATGCAAAATTCCATGGATTTTTTTTCTCTTGATAGACATTGAAGTCCCTGGGTCCATAATATGTGCGAGTGTATCATGTACCAGTTCGGCGGTGCCTTATTTTAAACATATATGGAAGTTCAATGCATCCATTGAAATATTTTTTTTCTGCTAGTGAAGAGATTAGATTACCTTTTCAGTTCACCGTCGTTAAGTAGCAAATCGTGCAGGTAAAAATGTTTGTAGGGTTTGGTGAGTGAGATAATGACATAGCAAGGTCTACCATTTTGAGTTTCAGATTATCTACTGACCAATTAATTTTAAGGATTTTAATTAGTAACTTTGATGACAAGGGTTTGGGAATGCATGTGACTTGAAAAGGAGTTCTGGTTTTACAGCTATAAAATTTTGGTGGACCGATGGTTATAATTTTTTTTTCTCTCAAAATTTTGCATGATAAATATTAGTGTGATTCTTTTAGAAGATATGATCTTCTACAAATAAGAGTTTAATCTTCCCCTTTTTCTATTGTTTTAGAAGTTGAAAAAATATAAACTGCTAGTAATCATGAGGAATTAAAATAAAGTAATCATCATGAGTCCCCTTTAGAAGAGATGATTAGATATTCTTATACGGGATAGTAACTTGATTTCAGAAAACAGCAGAAGTTGCAGCAGTGAGTATGGTGGACTCAGTGTTGTGTATTAAATTAGTAGTTGTGATAGCTTATGTATTCAGGAGAAGGTACAGAAAATATCACGTGAAATGACGATCTGCTGAAAATGCTCAAGTTCTACAATGCAAGTTCAATTAACTTTTGGAAATAAAAAACGATCAAGGAAAAGTTGGTTTTTTTCTAATGTAAAGAACAAATTATGCAATCATTCAGGAATACAAATCTTATTTACATTTGTTCGTAGAGTTTCATGTGATATTTCTAGCACTGCACAAGAAAGCTTGTGTAAAGGGAAGTAATTAGTGTATTGGAAACAAGACACCAGTAAAAGTATTATAGGTTTCATTTGATTTTCTTAGAGGAATGGGGGATGAAAGAGACTGGTTTGGTAATTCTATAGCATTGCACAAAACAAATGTATTGACATTTCTGAAGTGCTTTTTAAAAGGTCTAGCTACATTAGAATATTCTGATAGTTGATCAGCACTTGCTATCACAACTATGGAGTTCTGTGTATAAATTCAAGATATAAACCAAGTTGTTTTGATTTGTGAAGTTTTTATTCAGTTACATGGCTTTTTCTTAAATTGTGAAATTTTCAATTCATTTACAGAATTAACCTAATTATGATTTTAAATACTGTCTATAAGATGAAAAAAAAAATCATCATCTTGGACCAAACCAATATGGCTTGCTACCACTGAAAACAATAGCAAGTCTACCATTTTATGTCCATTTTTTCTGGAGACAGGAAATTTTCAGCCTCTGAATTTCAAGGTTTACATTTGGCAAAGACGTGTCCATTTTACACACCAAATTTTATTGGTTTGAAGTTCTTAGACAAATTTAAAACACTATATCTTACATTTTAAGAAGTCTCTTTGTGGAAATCATTTTGTAATAAATGGAGACTTAACTAGTCAAGTACATTTACACATTTTTCTGAATTTATATAAATAATGGAAATTCCATCATGATCACATAAGATTACAATTAGAGGAATTTGATTTTTGCATGTTGTGTGATTTATGTTATTTTAATACCGTAGATTGATTTCATTCTCGTAGAAAAAATGTTACATTGTGTACAGTGGAGTCTGTTTACAACATATTATGCATAAATCCTTGGGAATAATTAATGTTATTACATCTCCCTGATTGCCAATTAATGATCAGAAGATCAGCTAATTCCACATGTAGTTGTATTGGCATAGGAAATACATTTTGTCACAATAAGATTTGAATTTCCAATAAATTTTAAATCTTTTCGTACAGAGTTGAAAAAAATGGAAACATTTATAACATCTTAACATTGCTTTTACGAGGTGAACAAAATTAGTCAAAATTCAGACCATACACAACTTTAATTAATCATCATTGTTTTTACTTTTCACAATATTCTAGGTAGAGGTCTTTTCTTTTTCAAAGGCATTGCACAGAATGTATGAATAAAATTTTGTAAACACAATCAAAGTTTAATTACACAGCTCTATCAAATTTGATTGATGCAGCTTGGAGTGTTACTAGGGGCTCACCTTATGTTAATGTAACCATGGTGATAACAGAATTTGTTACATTCAGTGGATTTCACGCAAGCAGAAAAGAGGAGACTTAGTGGACACCTAAAAATCATTTTATAACATGCGGAATTTCTTTGTAGCCAATTTCGTTGTAAACGGCAGCCACTGTACATGTGGTCATCCTAACAAAGGAGTGCATAAGTGTGACATCAAACATAAGTTACTGAATTCAATTTATTTTTGGCTAAATATTTACTACCTGTACATTTCAGAACATTGTTGACTGTCGCATGTATTCTACCATTGCAATACAAAATGTCCTCAGTGAAATTTCTACTTGTCCTCATCCTACTGGTTTACAGCATTTATATTAGAGGTCTGTGGTTTCTTACAGGGAGAAAGAGAAAAAGTTAGAAGAATTAAAGCAGGAGAAGAACAAATATGAAGAGGGAATGTGGAATGTAAACTCTGTCCTTTTAGGAGGACTCGGGAGAGACCCAATCATTGCAGAGCCACAAGGTTTGTATTAATATTGAGACCCACAAGATTGATACCAGTATTGGACCCAATCATTGTAGACTCGTGAGATTTCTACCAATATTGGACCCAGATATTGCAGAGTCACAAGCTAGGTCTGTCATTAAAAAGCCACAAGCTTTGGGTATCTATTGGAACTGTTTATTAAAGAGCTAAAAGTTCTGGGCAAATATTGGAGCTGGTCATTAAAGAGTTACAAAGTGTGGGCAAATATTATTAATAGAGTACAGAAGTGGTGGGCAAATATTTTGGAACTGGTCATTAAAGAGCTACAAAGTGTGGGCAAATTATTAGGAAACGTTTATTAAAGAGCTACAAAGTGTGGGCAAATATTGGAACTGGTCATTAAAGAGCTTACAAAGTGTGGGCAAAATATAGGAGCTGTCATTAAAGAGCTATCAAAGTGTGAGGCAAATATTGAGCTGGTCATTAAAGTAGCTACAAAGTGTGGCAAATATTGAACATGGTCATTAAAGAACTACAAAGTGTGGGCAAATATGAACTGTTTATTAAGAGCTACAAAAGTGTGGGCAAATATTGGAACTGGTCAATTAAAGAGCTTAGCAAAGTGTGCTGCAAATATTGGAACTGTTTATTAAAAGCTACAAGAGTGTGGCAAATATTGGAACTGGTCATTAAAGACTACAAAGTTGGGCAAATATAGGAACTGTTTTATTAAAGACTACAAAGTGTGGGCAAATATTGGAACTGTTTATTAAAGAGCTACAAAGTGTGGGCAAATTATGTGGAACTGGTCTATGACAAAGAGTAAAAGTGTGGCGCAATATAGGAACTGTTTATTAACAGAGTACAAGAGTGGTGGGAACATATTGGAAACTGTTTATCAAAGTAGATTAAAGAGCTACAAAGTCTGGGCAAATATTGGAAGTGGTCATTAAAGAGCTACAAAGTCTCTCCATATGGGCAAATATTAGTTACATTTGACTCAGTCACTACAGAACCACAAGATCTGAATTACCAACACAACCACATGTTTGAACCCAATATTGGATACAGGCATTGCAGAGCTAGACCTGTCATGGTAGCTTATTGGTTAGGGGGCTCAATTTGCAATCAGAAATTGCCAGATTCAATAGTTGATCTTGAAATCTAAATGAAACCAAGTTATTAAAAATACTAGGTGATAATTGTTCCTACACTAAGTATCTGGAATTGGAAGCAGATCAGTGGGATATGTTCTTAAAAATGGAGTTTCCTGTGTTGCAGCAGCTAGACAATTTCACCATAAAGAACCCTCACTATTATGACCTTGGCATATGTCAAAATTCATACCATCCCATCTACAACTGATGATGTCCTTATTTGAGTGAAAAAATCTTGAATGAAATGTAAATAACATTGGATGTAAAAGTAAACATCACAAAGCATAACAAACAGGAAAATATGGTCAGCTGAAATGACCTGACTATTTTGTCTTTGTGTGTCTGATTTCATATTTATACAATATCAAATTCTATCTACTTTGTAGCAGATGATGATGATGCTTCATCAAGGAAAAAATCAGCTGACACAACAAAATCTGCAAAAACTCTCCAGGAGAAGGCCGCTGCCAGACACTCTGCCAAACTGGAAAAGGCTGGAAGGTAATATTGGAGGATTTTTATGCTCCCACCAAGTGATCAGGGCATTTTTAGTATACTTTTCATTCCAACATTTCCAGAATTTTGTTTTGCTATGTTTGTAGATAGTGACTAATATTTGGCATCTCTCTCTTTATTTATACAAAAAAATTATGAACGCTATGTTTTAATGAGCTGTCTACTGATTGAATGCACAGTACATGTAATTTATGCATGTTACTCAGGTGACTGTTAGATCCATGGACCTTTATTTTGTCTTTAGTGTACTCCCTGCTTCGGAAGTTTAAAAAATGTATGCCATTATGAAAAAAGTATAGTGACAATGTTACAACCCAGGTATAATGGAAGAGCTAGAAAAAGATATTCAGTTTTAATATTGTATCTTCAATTTTCTTGGTTACTAATTTTAAAAAAGAGGAACCAAAGTTTTCCTCCAGAAAATATGTCATGTAAAATTATTCCCACTGAACATTGTAGAGAAGTTGCCACATCACGAGCCTCAAAAGTTACCTCCATGACCGGTACCATCAGTAAAATGGAGACTGATCGCACCGAGGATGGTTAGTGTCATAATTTAAGGAATCCTTTTGTTACATTTCATGTACCAATCAGTAAAATGAAGACTGATCGCACCGAGGAGGTTAGTGTCATATTTAAGGAACTCCTTTCGTTACAGTCATGTACCATCAGTTAAATGGAGACTGATCGCACCGAGGAGGTTAGTGTCATATTTAAGGAACTCCTTTCGTTAACATTCATGTACCAATCAGTAAAATGGAGGACTGATCGCACCGAGAGGTTAGTGTCATATTTAAGGAACCTCCTTTCGTTACAGTTCAGTACCAATCAGTTAAAATGGAGACTGAGTCGCACCGAGGAGGTTATTGTAATATTTAAGGAACTCCTTTGATGGCATCATTGTGCTATTCTTTTCATCTGACTGTTTTGTATACAAAAACAAAGTATAAAAACTGGAGACCAACGATACGGTAGATTCTCACAAGTGGATACCATGCGGTATTCAATAGGGTCTGGAACCAGAAGTAAAACTTCAAGTAATAAAACAGATCAACAACACATCGTAAGAATGCTCTGTGAATTTATTTTGATTATTTTTGAACCAAAATAAATTCACAGAGCATTCTTACAATGTGTTGGTGTTTTGTATACAGGCAAGTATAAATTTTCTTTAACAAATCACTTCCAAATTTCAAACAATTTATAATGGAATCACTTTAAAGTGATTTGTTTCAGTGATTTGTAACCAATTTGTTTAGCAAATCATGACTAAACCACTTAGTACCAAAACCAATAATATGATTTGTTTGCAATTTGTTATAAAGAAATGATTTGTCTGTGGTTCCTTTAACATTGAATACAATTTCTGAGTGATTTGTTCAGCTAACAAAATGGCCACAGTCATTTATAAATGATTTGTTGAACTTAATTGAGTCTTTCTTCATAATTAAGTTCATATAATAGTGATTTCTAAATGATTTGTTAATTTTTTTCAAAGTGATTTCTAAATAATCTGTTGAACTTAAATTTTTCTTCATAGTGATTTCTAAATGATTTGTTAGACGTAGTCTTTCTTCATATTGATTTCTAAATGATTTGTTGAACTTGGTATTCTTCATAGTGATTTTAAAATGATTTGTTGAACTTCGGTCATTTTCTTCCAATCAGTGATTTCTAAATGATTTGTTGAACTTAAAATCTTTCTTCATAGTGATTTCTAAATCCATTGATTTAAAAAAAATCAGCATATTTTCAGGGTATTAGTTTGTGATTTTGAGGTACATAAGTTAATTAACTGTCCTCTGTTTCTTGAGGATTAAGTTCACAAGTTAAACTAGAAATACTGTGAGTAAAACTCACAAAGGATACCCCCGCCCACTATCTTTACGCTCACCTTGAGTCACTGAAGCTTGAACAGAGAAAATATATCCCGGTCACAAATCCATGTTAAAACCTACAATTTGACCTTGAGATCAAGGTTATACAGAGGTCAATGAAATGTAAGTGAATACATCCTTTCATGGTGATACACTAATCCATGTTAGAAAACTTATACCTTTGACCTTGAGGTGAATAGTAAAGGTCATATGATCAAAGGTCACATAATAGGTCATGAATGTATGCAATACATCCTCTCATATTGATACCCCATATGCTTAGATATGGTATGCATACGTCAAAGAACAAAGAAGTTATGGCCTAGATACGAATTAACACACGCAAACAGACAGAGACAAACAAACAGAGTACATACACATCGTCGCGATGATGATGCATTCCATGTGTTCAAATACAGGATGCCTATGGCAAAGAAACAATGAAAGAAGTTCATGGCCCAGACATGATTTCATGTAAAAAAAAACCATATTTTTGATCTAGAGGTCAAAAAGGTCAAGGTCATACAGAGGTCATCAATATACGCGACACTTCGTCTCATAGTGATACACCCATATGCCAAATATGGTATGCCTACCTCAAAGAACAAAGAAGTTATGGCCCGGACACGAAATTCATGTTTAAAAAACTGATATTTTTTATCTTGAGGTCAAGGTCAAGGTCATACAGGAGTCATCAATATACATGACACATCAATGCTACCTCAAAGAACAAAGAAGTTATGGCCCGGACATCGAATTCATGTTAAAAACTGATATTTTGATCTTGAGGTCAAAGGTCAAGGTGCATACAGGGTCATCAATATACATGACACAATCGTCTCATAGTGATACACCCATATACCAAATTAGGTATGCCTATCTCAAAGAACAAAGAAGTTATGGCCCGGACACGAATCTGCACAGACAGACGGACAGACAGACAGACAGACGGACAGAACAGACGACAGAGTGATTCCTATATACCCCCAACTTGTTTGGCGGGGGGTATAAAAAAAACCACAATGTGTATGTCTACTACATGAATACATATGACAATAGGATTTCATGTTACTCAAAAACTATTGCACACATGATGAAGAGTTTGAGAAATCACGATACAGTATTGATATTGCAGAGTGGGGAGGTACAGTTGACCCCACAGGAGAGACTGGAGAAAGTTTGGGCTGCCTTGGAGATGCCTGACAACCTCAAACTGGACATGGCCATCAAATACAGCACCAATGACTACTACGTTAAACTGTATGAGGTATGTATCATTTGTAAATACTCACAAGTTTCATTCTGTAGTAGCACATATATACACATCTCTTAAAATTGTTGTGATACATCAGATAAATCTCAAAGTGTTTGCAGGATATTAAAATTACACTGTTGTAACATATTTGAAATGTTTATCAAATTCTTGTAACTATTTTAAAGATGGGATGATACACTTTGATTTCAGTCCATAGATCGCTGGGAGAAGGTTACAGAGCTCATACTAAAGAGAGAGGAGCTATTGGCAAAGCTTGAAAAGTTTGAAAGGGCTGCCTCAGATCCAAACAGATTCTTTGAGAAAGGTATATGCAAGTCCGTATTCCTTGCTAAACTTTCACTGTCTATGTAAAGAAATCCATTATTAACCCCCTCCCATTTCTTTTGTCTCATCAGACAGCATGATAGAAAGCATTTGTAACAGTCTTTTGATTTCATGTTCAATTTGTTCACAATAGGCAATAAAGGAAGTTCTGTGAAGAGGTTACATGAAGCAAAGCAAAGGAGTTACTTATACAAGGTAAGAGATGAGCCATCATTGTTGTGAAGATCTTGTATTTTTGTGAGACTTCCATGATCTTTCCCTGTTGTATTTTTTTACTTGTACTAGTACTTCACAAACATTCGCAAGTTTTTTTGTATTTTGATTATATAAGTGATAATTTAATCATTTTCTTTTTTCAGAGGATAGAGTACTATGATCAGGAAATAAAAGTGGAATTAAATTATATAAAGAAACATTTTAAAGATGAAGTTTCATATAAAGTAAGTCCTAGTTTCAGAGTTTTATTTATTTATTTTATTATGATTTCTATTGACCTAAATGTCACTAAATTATACTATATTTAAGTTAAATCGTTATCTATGGATTTACCCAAAGAAGCAATGGAAAATTCATTCAGTGCGTATCAGTTATATTATAGATTTAAAATAAGAAATAATATTTGAGATTTTTTTATGCAGGGACGTCCATATGAAGAGAAAGTTAAATGGGACCGAATCGAGATGCTTTACTGGCTGCAGGAGGAGAGAAAGAGCAATGCCATCAAGTACGAGTCCATGATGAGACCATTCCAAGTGGGCACTGCCCAGTTAGAGCCCATTCCAAATGTTCCACAGGAGGGACTGGTGTAGTGATCGACATACCCCTCAGCCCTACTGAACTGGTTGGGATGGAGGATTTAATGTTGTATTTTCTGTTATATTTTGTATCATACACTGTAGGTGATATACATGTTTCCGTTTGATGAACTGTGATAAAATTGAATTGACAGTCACTGCTGAAGCTGTGTATACAGTTAATGTACAACTGCTGAAATAATTATAAACTTTTGATTTATAACAAGTGGTTGTTGATTGTATATGTACATCATTTTTAACAGACTTAATTATCATGAAGCATATTCAACAGAGGCCAAACTAGAGGGAGAGAGGGAGAGGTAGGTGTTGCAGGGGTTGCTCAACTCCTCCTCCATACGAACATTTAATATGCATTGCGCCTCCAACGAGGCAATGTGAATGGATCTAATAATCTAGTGCTGCATCACTTTCAGTAGTGTAGGCACAATTTGTGTTGTGAATGGCGATATAAATGCCCAAAAATATTTTAAAATAATTATTTTATATTCATTTATGGCCTGTTGCAGCACATTTTCCCCATTTTCCAATACCTCAAATTTAGACCTATTCTTATAGCTTTTGGTTGTAGCAATGAGGATTCTTTAATGTGTCAATGCCTGCCATGACATGGGGCCTTCGTTTATAAGGTCAAATTTGTTCTAAATGTTGAGTGTGTGGCGAGGAAGCAATCACTTCTTAGGTTTGACACATATACAGCATGACTTGGGCTCAAACTCATAACCTCCTGGTTACGAAGCAAATGCTCTATCAAAATTTATTAGTGAAATTTTATACGAGTATAATCTCACAAAATTAATTAAGTTGACAAATTTTAAACCTAAGTTACATTTGAGTCTTAGTTGTACTTTTCCTAAAACAGGGCCCAGGGACCTTATTAGGACTCTTAGGAAAGAACTTGTTCCTAAATTCATTACTTATCTGTTTCAGTAACCTCATTTATTACATTTTTAGCAGTGAGGCAGTTGAAAATATTGAAATCTATCGTTGAGTAAAATTTCGTTATGTATTTTCACAGTGTAGAAAATATCACAAAGTGTTATTTCACACGTGAGAAGATTAAAACAACTATACCGGATCACTTTTGCCGCAATATCTATCCGCAATACTATAATTGATTACCTTGATATTTACGTTATAATTAATGAAATGTTCTATGGATTTTCTATTTGAATATCCCATAAATAATACATTTTTTCACTCTTTATTAGGATTGTTAGATCCACCTATCGATCATAAAGGACGTCACGTCCTTGTAATAGCGTGACGTTCCAGTCATCGATCGACATTTTGTTGATTTGACTTTACATCTCCATAAGATTATTGGCTTTACCCGTAATTAGCGACAATGTGTCATGGTTATCATAGTTTATGTGGAGTATATAAATGGTTAGATTTAAAACTTTAATACAGAGCAAAAAGCCTGCAAACTATTTAGCTATTTCTTCCTGGTCACGGCATCTTTATTGATGTCGGCGGATAGGAATCGCAGATGACATCAGTCCAAATTCTTGTGACTTACAATAGTCAGCATGCATGTACATCTGGTATCGATTCTCTTTCAGATATGATCAATAAATACACGAATAACCGAAATGGTTGATTGCCTCGCTTTTTATAATGTTTCCTTGCGAATTTCCGCGCGTAGATATTTCCATAACACAGTGTAGATTGCATCAAGTCTATGTATACAGGAGGGCTTGCGACAGCTTAAAACAAAGTAAGAAAATGTAGACAATATTACAAATTTCAAATGTTTTTGTTGTTTAATAGAGAATTTATCTTATCACACGTGAGACAGGATTTTTCATGTTTTCACTCGTGCATGGCATCGTGTAAAAGATATTAAAAAATACCTGCTCACTGCGGTGGAAATACAATCTCTCTACATTCCAACAACAAGAGTCCTCTATTTATTCCTCAGTTATGTTCTATATATTGTTGTCTTGGCCTGCCCCCTCCCCCCTTTTCGTGACCAGAATTATTATTAAGTATAGAAGTATAGCTAAATAAACCCCTCAAAATAACTTTGAAAGCCTTTAAATCCAGGAGCTTCCGGGGCTCCATCCCACACCTCTAGCCTATTGGTCCCCACTTTCAAAGGACCCCCCCCCCCCTCCCTTTCACAAATCCTGGATCCGCCACTGTAAACCCTAGGTAAGAATTGTCCAAAGAACAAGTTGAAAAAATGAAAAAAAAAATCTCGGCGGTAAATAGCCAATAACGTCCCTTGTTCTTTATGGTCAATGGGTGTTTTGTGGAAATTATATCATGTTTCGACTTCGTAATTGCTCAATAAAATTGTTGCAAGTATAAATTAAAGCATGGAATATGATGTGTATGAAAATAAGGGGAAGAATGAATTTCGGACATAGGAGGAGGTTAGTCATGTGGTCATTATACCTGATGAAGTAGAAATATAAATAAGGGTGACCTAAGGTCATCGATGCACCGAATTGTTGGTTACCTCAGGATACCTTTCTATGATGTGAAACTATACAATATTTTACTCAACACTTTGTTAAAACAAGTGACCAAGGGTCATCCATAGGTTATCTCGGGACACCATTCTCTCTTTGTTACTTGGCTATATATTTGAAATATAAACAAGGGAGACCTAAGGTCATCCATACACTGAAATGTCCATTACCTCAGGATGCCCTTCTTTGATGTGAAATTAATAGTGCGCGTGGGAAAAAGAGAAATTATCTTTCGGGAGTATAATTCCTCATCAATAATATTTATAAAGGTTCTGAATGAAAGTCTTAAAATAAGTTTGAAAATAAACCTTCATTAGTGTAATCAATACATTTTATTTCTCTATTTATTATTTTAAAACAAATCCAATGAATCTACGGTTTTTCTTTTTTTATTTATTATTACAAATACATGTACTACCCACAATGGTTGAGTGTAAAATATAGAAGCACTTTCCAGATATAATCGATGAAAGCAAAATTTATTTTGGTCTGAATGCAACAGCTGCAGAGAGAGAGAGAGAGAGAGAGAGAGGGGGGGGGTATGCATAAACAGTTGCAGATATGCACAATATAACCAGTCCAACAATAATGTCGTCACCATCACGTGACATGGTTCCGGGGGTTGATTTGCAACTGACACAGGAAGTATGGATAGCATGTATAGACCTTGTGCATATACCGCCCTGCCCCCTCCCCTTCCACCCGATGAAAATATAAAAATGATTTACCCGCTGACCACCTTCGTAAGCCGTTTTCTACTTTCCATAAGCTTTTAAAATGTCCACTTGTGAGATACTATTATACATATACCAGCATGTCACAAATGGTCATGTCTACTTTCTAGAAACGTTTGGGATGTTTAGATTACTCTGTGGGTATTTCGATTTGATGCTTTATATAAAAAAATTATTGTACGATATTTTCTTGGATTCTTCGTTAAACAAGGGTGACCGAAGGTCGTCCATACACTGAAAGGACCATTGCTTCTATGGGTGACCAAGGTAGTCTTTTAATATAACCACTGCCGCTGCTATTTGTGACCAATGGTGACCCTTGTTTGACTACTATATCAATGGGTACACCAATGGATGACCAAAGGTAATCCTTATATGATCTTTACACTCAAATGGATGTACGAAAGGTAATCTTTTATATACCTTTACACCAATGGACTGACCAAAGAGTAATCCTTAATATGATCTTTACACCAAATGATGACCAAAGGTAATCCTTATATGATCTTTACACCAATGGATGACCAAAGGTATCCCTTGTCATGAACCATGCTTTATGGTATATGGTTGACCAACGGTTATCCTTACATTACACGAGCACAGCATCAATGGATGACTAGAGGTAACCCTGTGTGGCCATTACATCAAGGAGTGGCCACAGGTAACCTTACATGGCCATTACATTAATGGGTGACCAAGGCTCAAGACCATAAACTGAGAATAGACTTAATAAGTCTGAAATTAGAATCCTGCTAACTTTTAAAATAAATTTCATAAACAAATGCAATTTTCAGTACAAGTTTGCATTTGAATGTTCTCAACGCCGCAAGGTTTTTAAAATAACATCTTTGCTTGAGAAATCTTAAGATATAAATGATAAAAATATTGACTTTAGCACACAGTCATGAACATTGATAACAAAATTAACACAGATTAATTAATGTATACTAAACACAATGTATACAGAATCCCAAAAAAATCCTAGTTTGTAGGCCTTAGCACCCTCTCATTATTTTTGGAGATCCCGTGTCTTTAACAGTCTTGGTTCTAAAGTTAGGCCTAAAATGATTTTATGGTCAAGGTCACTGCATTCACTTGACCTTGATATTAGTTTGTAGGTCTCACCATCCTCTCATCATTTCTAAAGACCATATGGTCTTATCAAACCAGGTGCTGAAGTTGTCCGAGGTAAAATCACAAAATCCTGTCATCAATTCTGAAAGTTCCATGTTTCTATCGGTCATGGTTGTAAAATATCACGAATTTTTTCATGATCAAGGTCAAAAGTCAATGTTACAGGAGTCACTTAACCTTAATTAATACTAGTTTGTACCATCTTATTATTTCTGAAGACCCCATGCCTCTATCAGACCTGGTTCTGAAGTAATACCAATTTTATGTTCCGAGGTCAAGGTCAATAGACCTTTGTATTAGTTTTTAAGTCTTATCATCCTTTTATAATTTATGAAGATCCCAAGTCGCTATTAGTCCCGGTATTAAAGTTATACCAATTTTTATGGTCAGAGGTCAAGGTCACTGACCATGGTACTAGTTTGTGGAACTGTCATTTTCTTCTCATGTCCGAAGACCCCGGGACTCTATCTATCATATTTGACTAGATATATCTGTTGAATTTCGGAAACAAATTACAATTTATGCCCTTCATTCCGAAAACAAAACATTTCTGCACAACTACGTACGTGTAGATACATTGGCCTATCTTATCCTTGAATGTCTGCTTCTTTCATCGATGGGTTACGGAGAATGGCTGCGGCCGTTTTTATAGGCGCAAGGAATATATTCTAGTAACATTTCATTATCATCTGCCTATGGTGGCTATACTCTCCAAAATGATACGATATGCGAGAGCATGTTCTACATATATAATCAATTTCTAAACCGAGACAGACTACTGTCAAATATGTTAGTTTCAACAGTCTCGTCTAAATTCAACATTTAGCAAGCTCCACGTGGTTTCTATAATGATATTTGCCAATACAATCAGCTGTGTTTCGTACCAGATTGTGATGCCGTTCTTTTCATACTAATTTTGACTACGGATTACTTCTGATTAAGACAGAAGGTTTATGGCCGATCAAGCAGGGATTCACACTCCTCCTAGCCCCACCTCTGGTGTTTCCAGGGACCCGTGTTTGCCCTGATATACATAGTCCTTTTAAAGGGACGTGGCTAAATTTTATATTTACATTTTTAATGTTTAAGAATGCTTATTTCTAATGGTCAGCAAAAATTTTAACGTCATTTGTTGAGTTACAAGTAAGAAACAGCACTCCAAATTCTTGTTATGTAGACAAGGTTCGTGCCATGTTTTTGTTTGCAAATATTTTGTTTGATTCATAGAAAGTTTTAGATCATATTTCAATGAGGCTGATTTCGGAATTCAAAGTCAAATCAGCTGTGCTGCTTCGTATCGACGTGTTGTAGATTTTGGCTAAATGATAAGTGTGTGCTGTATAACGCGCGTCAGAAAAGGATAGCATTTGGATGGAGAAGATGGACGTTGAACATGATATGGCGGGAAGTGAGACAGACGACAAGAGACCATGGTTAACACGGTAAGATTACGCGTGCATCTATCAAATGCTTCGACATGCCTTTCTAACCAAAGCACTATAGACTGAAAACGAGTGATCGAGTGCGAGAGTTTACATTTCAGGCTGCAAGCTATAAACAATGTTATCTTGACAGTTCATGCACTTCTTATGGTTTCGTCCATTCTCCATTCTTTCTCGCACTCGCAATTATATATTACACATATGTAACAGAAAATGTACTGTAACTTATCTGTAATCATAAGTTACTAAAACACTCTTATAAACCAAAAGTGCAGGATCTATTCATTAATGCTCTCTCTCTCTCTCTCGATCGAGAGAGAGAGAGAGAGAGCTAAAAAGGGAAGCGGTCTGTTTGCAGGGTGGTTATGTGTGCAAGACACAAAATATACGCCACATTTCGGCGTCTTTTAAAAAGATTGATAATGCCCGATTCGCTTGGTCTCGCTACTTCTAGCATCAATAAATTGCTATGTAATGCAGATTTCAGGTTATTGTAATATGTGTGCCTCAAGTGGCCGATGGTCTTTTAGTCCAATCGCTGAGTTCGATGAGTGGCCGATGATCTTTTAGACCAATCACTGAGTTCGATCAGGCAGACGTTTGATAAAGTGTCGTTAGACTTTTGCCCTGCTCTACAGACGGATTACTTTCGTTCTTATCACTGCTATACTGCCACTACCAGCTCCGCACTCCAAACCTTTATACATGTATTTGAGATTTCATTCTAAAGGTAAGGAAACTTATCAGCGAATTCAGGTCAAGATCATGTACAGGCTGTGCTCTGCAGTTTAAGAATTGATTTGTTTGCATACATTTTTTTTTTTTAGTTGTAAAATGAACACTAAACTTTTTAAAATCTGATATAAAACATCATGAAATAAACATTATTCAAAGACCGCGTGCTTAGAGATGGATGATGACATAAAATTCCAATTTAACCCCAGACAATATATTGTCAAAGGGAAGCTAAAACATTGTATACCGAAGTACATGCACTTCAGTTTAATGTCGAGGATGAAGAGGTTTGTAAATATAGCCCAATAATGATGCCTAATGTGCTTCAGGGTTTCTATCTGTATTCCAAGTACAAACTGGCCATTTGATAACAGATGAAGTCAAATTGCCCATATCAAAATATGATACCCATTCCAATCCCGATCTTGGAATAGAAAGGCGACAAATCGCCATACTGTTTTGGAGGGAGGGGGGGGGGGGGGGTGAAGTTGGAAAANNNTGGAAAACTTCCAGGGATGTGGTTTGTTTGCTTTAGATGTATTTATGATTCAAACATGATCGTTCTTGTACACCTGACGCTTATCGTGGGTTATTGATAACAGTGAATTTTTAAGGATCGGTTTACTAATAATTAAAGCAGAACAAGAGGTGCCTTCCTAAGTGAAAGAGATATCTCTTTTAATAATAAGATATCACTCTACAATAAGAATGAATTAAAAAAAAAAATATTCATGTAGATAGACATGTGTAACTTTGAATTTAAGATATTTCTTTTTTAAATGACATATTTTAACACATGTACAACAGAAGACCTTGATCGTCGACTTGAAATGAAAAATATGAATTATTTCTCTACGCAAAAAGGATACACCTTAAAAGAGATACTCCCGTATGATACGATATCTCTTTTTGGCAATAAGTAGTAAGTTAGACAGAGACATAAAGCACCGTGGCCAAAAGTCGATTAGATACAACCATTTCTATGCAACGCAGAGCACATCCAACCCCTGCGGTAATTTACTATGGACAGTGGAAGGTAAAAAATTGGCCCTTATTTTTCATTCATAAGAAATATATAGCCTATCAGGTGACGCAATAAATTCTGGTTTCGGTCAGATTCCTCACCACGTCTTGTTCAAACATTTTAACACAAATAATTGTAGCAATTGGTCTCCGCTGTTCATTTTCTCCAATTTTCTTTTCTTTTTTTTTTTTTTTTTGGTAGAAAACAGAAAAATTCGCCTAATATGCAATTACATCAGCGAAAAGACAACAGCATTACAAATGCACACCACAAACGTCAAGAAGAAAACTTGGTGATTATTAATGATAATTAAAATAGGCATTCCCGCCCATGCAAAATATCAATCTGTGCCGTGTCTGAAATCACAATCGCTTATGTTTTGAGGTTTAAAAAGATGCCAAAGGACATATATCTGTTATAATTTCAGAGAATGGGTGTATTCAGCGTTATATTCTAATTATCATTAATAATCCGCTTAATTGCAAAGTTTTCTTCCTGACGTTAATGTTATGCATATGTAATTATGTTGTTTTTTCATTGATATAGTAGGGTTTTCTACAAACAGAATTTTCTATGGAGAAAACGAACGACAGCGACCAATTTACAAGAAATACTCTGTTTTGAAGTGTTTGAGCAAGTGATAAGAAATCTGACCAAATATTTTATATCATTCAAACCAGAATTTATTGCTCACTTGATAGACTGTATATTTCTTACGAATTATCTGTATAAGAAAAAAATATGGGTCACTTCCTTACCCCTCCTCACGGATATTTCCCTGTCCATAGTAAATTGCCGGAGGCATTGGTTGTACTCTGCGTGAAGAACACGTTTGTATCCTGTGTAGGAATGGCTGTATCCAAAATGACGTTTTGCCACGGTGATGAAGGAAATTCTGCATTTTCTTACTATTAAGTTACGCGATGCCATTAGGCATGATTCCGCAGGTCATGAGTTCAATCCCACTCTGGAGTGGAATTTGGTGTCCAAGTAAACTGGATTGTTATACTAGTACCTCAAACGACAATGTCAGAGATGTATTAAACATATCCTACATAGTAGGCTTATTTTCTGACAACAGAGATTTATTGAAACCAGTTTGGGACCCTTTCAGAGCATACATGTTAAAGCAACATGCATACAAAGGAAGAAAGTCAGAACTGATAGTAACAACATGATAAAGACAAATGAGAAGAAATTGACTCCTAAAGATTTTAGCAGTAATAAATATCAATAATAATTATGTTTTAAATATTGAGATACATTCATGAAAGAATCTGTATGATTATGTACAATTGTAGTAGAGTATTAACTTTTAAATTACTCTTTTTGTTGAGATTGTATTAATGAAAATATTCATTAAAAAAATGTTTAATTGACATATCATTCTCAATAGACATAATCCACAATTTTTTCTTCTTTATTGGTTAAACTATGAAAATATTTGTTATTTTTGGTAATATATTTTTTTAAATCATGTCTATAGACTAGAAGTTTGTTTAAAGGGCATTTAATCAGCGAATGTGTATCGTCCTCCACACAATTCATTTCACATAATCTTGAAATTCTTTAAAGGGTAGTTTTCTGTCCATGTTTATAATTTTTTCATATCTTTTACTTTCAATTCTCAGATCTGAAAATTTCGCAAATCCACATAAGCCATCACAAGTACTTATGTGGATTTGCGAAATTTTCAGAACGACAGCATATCCCACGCACGAATGGTTACCAGAAGATACATACCCATTCAGATCAATTTAGACGTCAGTAAAGTTTTCATATAAATTTAAGAGATGTTGAATGACAATGGGTTGTCTTATATATACTATTATATCATAATATAGAATAATATTGTATAGATAATGTGTTATGCATCATGTATCGTATAATTGAGTGAATTATAATTTTTTTTTTTGAAAGGAGGTTGCAGAACCGAATATGTTTATTTATCAAATTATTGAATATATTTTCCAACATCGCTTATGAAATTATTGATTAAAATTGAATAAGGATTCCACAACATGATTAATCCCAAGTTAATATGTAAAATTATGTACGCCTCTGGCAGGATTGAATGTCTCTTTGGGAATTACGATCAATTCAACATCTGAATCCTGGGCGCAGGATTTCATAACTCCCAAAGACATTAGGACGAATAATTATTGTTTGGAGGAATACAGAAACTGTGGGAAAATGTTAATGTGATAAACCATCATTCTGCAAATTATACCGAAAAAACCAATTCATTTACTTGAGTCTGATAACTTCAAACCCATACAAGGGTAAGATTCTTACATTTATGTATATGGAAAATTTTCAATTAAAAGCTCATCAAATATTTATGAAATCCTATTGTTGCCATGTGCTCAATCGTTCCATAAGTTGGCTATAATATTTAAATTTAATAAAAGGGATACTCAACAAAACAAATCACTGATTTAACTGGCTCTAATAATTTCTAAATGAGTGCATAGTAGTCGTTATAAAAATCAATGCCATTATTTGATATATTAATATTATAGCAATATATAGAAAAAATTGAAACTGTTGTGGAAACTTTCACAGAGTAACCATGAAAAGAACATCGATTTTAATTCTTTATGGTAAATATAAATGGATAAATTTATATTTATTCAAGGCTTTGCTTGTTTGTTTGTTTTTTAATATGGGCAGATATAAACATGTACTTTTCTACTTATCAAATTGTTATGTAGGAAAGTGTATGTAGATATATATTGATATAAATATATACAGGAAGTTATTTCTGTATCTTTAGACTGTCAATGTTGTGGTCAAGGTTCTTTGGAATTTTGTTGTAGGATGGGCGAACGCTTAGCAAACAAGTTTAGGATTCGCAATCAACTGGCCAGGGAATTTCTGGCAGAGTTTCTAGGAACGTTCATCCTTATCGTAAGATATTTACTAAACAGTGTGACAATTCAAATTTCCTGAGCTAGGTGCCATACATTGTAGGAGAATTAAATAAGTCTGCCTTTTTAAGATTTTTGGAGATGGTTCTGTCGCTCAGTTCGTTCTCAGTAAAGGGGAACTTGGATCCACCCATTCCATTCACTGGTCGTGGGGTGTTGGAGTTATGATGGGAATCTATGCATCCGGGGGAGTATCGGGTAAGTCAATATTAATGATATTCTATTCTATAGCTAAATTACAGAAATATGAACCTTACAGAGAAGTGTGATACACTGTCTGACGTGACCATACACTGTCTGACGTGACCATACCTGTGGTTAGGCCGTTCTTTATACACTGATTAATCTGTTTACATGGCCACGTTATGGCGGATGTAACCGGTCGACAGGGGATGCTTACTCCTCCTAGGCACCTGATCCCCCTCTGGTGTGTCCGGGGGTCCGTGTTTGTCCAACTCTTACTTTGTATTCCTTATAGGAGCTATGAGATTGATCACTGTTCGTTATCTTCACCTTTTCATTGTACATGTAAAGCTTTTCAAGACATATTTATTTAAGGGGGGGGGGGTCACTTTTGAATATCTTAAAATTGCCTTCTTCTATAAACTGTAATTCAATTCCAGTCTTGTTAAAAATTGATGTCAGACCGCCATCACATAGTTCTTGATATCTTTCAGGAGGACACATCAACCCGTCCGTGACGTTAGCGATGGCCGTGATAGGTCGCTTCCCCTGGCACAAGGTCCCGGTTTACATGATAGGACAATACTGCGGGGCATTCTGTGCCTCATTCTTTGTCTACATCCTTTATTTAGGTAACAGGAACTTTATATACACGTTTTCAGAAACTTATTCAAAGTATCATGCATGTAAGTGAACCTTCCTCGTAATGCTATATGACTTATGTGCAGTATAGGTTACATAAATACAAAAATTCTAGATTCCTTATTTTGGCGAAACATTTGTGAATTGATCTCTCCTGTAATAGGAAGTCTACAGTATACACGATGTGAGAAGCAGATAGAAAGTAAAACTAATGAACAGTGTTGATTGGTTCGGTATTTTAGATGGACTAGATCACTTTGATGGCGGGACGCGAATGGTAGTAGGTATTAACGGCACTGCTGGAATCTGGGCCACCTACCCCCAAGAGTTTGTCTCAATCCCCACAGCGCTGGGGGACCAGGCAAGTAGAAAATAAAAAAAAAAAAAAGAAGAGAGACAATGACTTTTTTTTTAAAGTCAAACATACATGTATCATACATTCAGCATACATCCGTATCTTAGCATATGGCTGAGTTTTTGTGATGAGAGTATTTGTCACAATCTATTTCAGATATTTGGTACAGCTATGCTACTGATCTGCGTTATGGCGATCACGGACGAGCGGAACATGAACCCCAGTAAGGGCCTGGTGCCGATATGTGTGGGGTTGTCGGTCTTTGTGATTGGGATGACCTACCACTTTAACTGTGGCTATGCCATCAATCCAGCTCGAGACTTAGCTCCTCGTCTGTTCACGCTCGCCGCTGGCTGGGGGGACAGTACGTTTACGTAAGTTGTTTGGTTGACATGGAAGAGCATGATTCTAAAAAAAAACACAACCCAAAACTGATGATAGTGATTTGAATAATTGTGATTTTAATAACTGTGATCTAATAATAATAATACCGGTAATAATGATTGTGTTGCCTACAAGTTTTTGATCAACATTCAACTCAAAATATCGTCAATTTACATACGAACTGGTTATGAACATTGATTGTAAAATTGTTTTATCGTTAGTATAAATGGCGGCAAATTATTTTAAGAAGACGTTCTTATTGATGGTAAATATGATGCTATTTTTAGTCACCGTGATTACGGCTATTTCTGGATTCCTATTCTGGGTCCTCACATTGGTGCTATCATAGGATGCGTTCTCTACTTACTATTTATTGGTCTGCATTGGCCCCCAGAATACAATGTCACTGGTGACATCAGAATGTCCGACAAGGAACAGAACAAAAACAAAGAATTCAAAGGTAAGAATTACACTAGTACTACTCTCGCATTGCGTTGTGGCAAAATAGTTTTAAGGTTGTTCAACCCTCATGTGATGTCATAGGTCTTTCAAATTTTTTGTTTCATTAAACTTTGCACATGATAGAAATATATCTTCTAAAGAGATTTTATTCACTGGATATAACAAATATGGTAAACTATTGTTAGTGAAAAAAAAATGCTATTTCCCATAGATAATCAATTATTTATATTAAACGAAAAAAATATTGTCAAGGGCAATAACTCCTATGATGTTAATTCCTCTACCTTAGGTGTATTCTACATTGATTTTCCTAATATGCACATTAAATTTATACATATTTCAAAATAAGCAGTTTTTTCTAAACTGTTAACATTTGAAATTTGTCATTTTTATTTATTTTATCAAATTCTGTTTTACAAAAATCATTCAAAATATGCGATTTTCTGATGTTATTGCCTGGGTATTGTGGTGTAGGGTTAACGACGGTGGCCTAATTTTCGGAAGTTGGACGTAATTTTTTCAAAGTTCCTGAATGATATATGTATGTCAAAAAAGAACAACATTTTGACTTTCGACTGAGAAAACTTTTAATGCATTATCATAAAAGATAACAAAGTTTTAAAAGTTTGAATCCAGCAACCAAAAATTTCATGAGAATTGTTAGGTCCCTTTACTGCTATTATACTATGTACACTAGTTGCTCAGATTGTGTCAAAACCCTCGTATGTTACTGTATGTAATTTCCAACTACAGTATTTACCGATTTCTATTTTCAGATTTGCAAGATACGTGAGTGTTCATGTAATTATAGATAGTTGGCAGCACCAGAGATTATTTACATGCTTAAGGGACCTATTATGTGTGGGGTTTTTTTTTTTTTACTCCATACTCTTTTCTTAGATACGATATTAATGTTTATTGGTATGATTTATCAACATTAATGTTTAAATTTTCGTTGTTACGTTAGTATAGATGCTTTATTTTGTTACATTTGTACTTTATATGTATATATTTTGTACGTGTACCCATATTCGTATCATTTAAGAAATGCACATGAATTCTTCAATTTTGATAGAATAAAATTTTTGGAAGATAGAGGAGAAATGTCATTGACAAAAATGTTGTGGGTTCTGTTTAACTGTGTGTAAAGGTTCCTTAAGAGCATATGCATGTATTGACCTTTATGAGTATTTTATTGAAAGTTTGTTTACAGTTAAATCCAATGTATCACAAAAAATGAGACATAAATTGTCGCAAAGAATTCGGTAGCACCTCTAGAATATTTTGTATGTAGACATGAATACATTTGGCCAATAAACTCTAAAACGCTTGCTTCCGAGTTACTGCTTGAACCTTAAAATCATGGCACATGGCATTTTCTTAAAAGAAAAGAACTCCACGTTGAAGGGCTGATGACTGTATTCTCGGGAGTATCCTCACGTCATAGTGCCTGTGTTTAGATAGGTTACATGAGGAATATGTTTTGGTTCCAACTGACAAAGCTTGTAGCAATATTGTCTTTGTAAGGCTCATTACTACAACTGCATTTTAAACGAACTTGGCATTAATTCCACATTTGATAATCGTGCTTACACTCCTGCCGCTCTTTCAAAAGACGAAATTCTTCAAAATCATGCTTCAGTTTTAAACACATTTAATTTTCTAGTCAAGGGACGAACGAATGTGAATTACCGTACCTATACTAGATCCCAAAACTTCACAAAAACCCTTACAAAGATGCATTGCTGAATCTAGTAAATGTTCCACCAAGCCCCTGTCTTTTTTCCTCACGAGAATATTGACAGATGTGAAGGAGCAACTTCAG